>JBAMYA010028335.1:0-16174 GCA_037176975.1 Arrhamphus sclerolepis | reverse complement strand
GCATGTATAAGGAAAAAGAAAAACAAAAAATATATTTCTGCTTTTATTTCTAATTATGTCAGTTCTGGTCCTCCATAGTAGAAATCAAACTTTTCATGTAAAATTGTGACTTTAACTTAATATTGCTTTTTTTTTTTGTTTTAGAATACTGCAGAATTGTGAGCTTCAGTGTATGCTATGAAGCAGTATAAACTTTTATTTTAAGACAATCATACGCAGGAACTTAGCAGGGCCTCATACAGTGAGGGGGTGGGCCAGGTTGGGCCGCTGGCCCTAAGTTTGCCATCTGTGAATGTCTAGACAGACTAAACATTGAACGAGTGACTGCGTTTGACCGTGTTTCCAACTTGTGTTCTTGTACGTATACAGAGGATGCAGGGACGTACTTCCCCAGAGTGAAGAGGAATCCGGGTCGGTACTTGCAGCCCTGCTCCGACTCCGTCAAGACCTGGCTGCGCAGCATGAAGAACGCCGGGAAGGTTCTCCTCCTCATCACCAGCTCCCACAGCGACTACTGCAGGCTCATCTGTGAACACATTCTCGGGTAAGGCTGCCCACACGTGGACCGCAAATTGACTCCCTCCCCTTAACGAGACCGGGACCTCATCTGCAGTGGTTAACTTAACTGCCATCTTAAGGATATATGCCCCTGAAGTCTGGCAGCCTTTTGATTTTTTCGCTTCGCTTACAACATGCCGCACGTCATGATTTCACCGTCTGGTTCGCATTACAGATAACGAGGAAAGACGGCTAACTGTGCACGCTATAGGCTTCAGAATCATCAGTTCATCTAACACACGTCTCTGGTTTGTGGGAGGAAGCCAGAGCACTCAGAGAAAAGCCAAGAAGGCTCAAAGAAAACCTCCAAACTCCAACCGCTCAGCCACCATCCAGATTCCATTTGAAAATAATCTGAAATGAAAGCAGTCCTGCTAAAAGCGTACATATAATACTCTGTGTGCTCAAGAGCAGATATCTGGGTGTCTCAGCTGATGAGGACATCACTTTGTTTTGAACCAGCCGAGTCTGAAAATCAGTCATTCAGCAGGCTATTTTTATAACATCATAGATCTAAAATCAGGATAAAGTCTTCTAGCGTCTTTATCTTTGTTTCCACCTACAACTCCAAGTCACCCTCTTGGTATTGCAAATAAGCTAAGCTGTTTAGTAGATTATTTCTTTGTTGTAACAATGCTTCTTGACAATAAATCTTTTAAATGAGGCCACATTTGTCAGCAACACAGATTTGTGGAATGAGCAGCAGAGCTGATTATGTGGGTTGCTTCCATGAAAGACACATAAGTCAAAACTTTTTAATTTAATTTAATTTTGAGGAGAGTTTTGCTATTGATTCTTGTCTTAAGCTTCTGGCACCTCCAGGTGCTGCCAATCAGCATCTGTGAGCACGGGTCCTGCTCAAGCGGCAACCATCCGCTCTTTGGGTTGAAATACATTTTATTGCGGTTCCTCCACTGACCACTAGGTGCTGGCTCCTAAACAGACCAAATCTCCATTAACCTCCATATTAAAAGTGCCAACTTTGCAGCAGAATTATATTTACAACCTGATACTAATATCATTATTTTCATCATAATAACAGATTACATCCATGACAACTGTATGGGAGTAAATGTAAATTCATAAATTCATATTAAGCAATAAAGTTGACCAATAAAGAAGCCCAGATGTCATTTGATATGCTTGACTGACAGCTAGCAGTTGGCTCTGCCATTGGCTTTGACAACTTTGTCCCGCCTCTTTGCAACATGAGGACAAATGAGCTCCAAAGACAAATCTGTGGGTCATGTGACCGGATAGTTTGTCCAGTATTTACAGTCAGTGGTCCTGCTACAGCGGTCAGTTGGCGTCTGATCCTAGAATTAGCATGCTACGTTTGACTGGTCTGGTTAGGGCCGATGCGATCGGGTGACTTCAAACTGGTCTTACAAAAAAAACTAAACAAAACAAGTGGCAGCGTCATTTGGAGCGAGCCCGAATTCATTATAACGGGCGGATGTCAAGACAAGTCCTGAAGTGGGTGTCTGTTTGCTCAAGTCCGTAGCCTCAAAGTCATGGTTTCATGTGGGCAGAAAATGTATCACTGTTATGATTAAGCTAGCAAAGCTTTCTGCCTTTGTTCTCATCCAGCTCTTGTTTGTAGAACCCTCTACGCTGTTAAAGCATGTTTTTGTAGCCTAAGCTCCATTTCACAGTCGATTGAGCTGCAAAAGGCCCTTTAAACAGCACAACGAGGGGGCTGCTTCTGTCCTAGAACAAACAAAACCTCTCCTTTTCTTTCCCCTCCATGAGGTGACGTTATACTTTTACTGGGATCTCGTGCACTGGGCTGGTTTGCCTCTCCTCGTGCTCAAAGATGAACATGAGTAATCAAAGTACAATATTCAAAGCAGTCAAGAGGAAAGCTGAAGATAGGGTTGCAAGGGTGCAGAAAGGTTTCAAGTAAGTTTCCAGAAACTGTCAATAGCACATCAAGCTAAAGACTTTAGTTACCATCCCTGGATACCAGTAATATTCATTTTTATGTGGTCACAGGCAGACTCGTGCATATAACACACTCCACTTCCCCCAAAAAAGATAATAATAATATTGAAATAAAATAACAACACACCCAAACATCAATATTATCACCATTTTGCTTTTCTGAGAGTAGTTTGTTGTGCAGATTAAAAGCAACTTTTGCTTGAAGAATACAAATAAACTCAGCAAAACTTCTCCCTGAGCCAAACTTGTCCAAATAAAACTTTGAAATCTGCACTTATCTTGTTACATATATCCGCTGCCAGAACTTTTGTTCCTCCGCTGCAGAGATCCTGTTTGTTTACCATCCAGACTACAAGGTCTCAGCTCTCTCATCATTATTAAACCCTCTCAGAGATTCTCTACAAGGACTGATCTGATTGGCTCTTCAAGACTTCTGGGTGTAATTAATGAGCTCCAGTTGAGGTTAGCTAGAAGGACCGGCTGAACAAATGCAAATTTGCAGGTGGAACATCTGGATTTCTTGGCTAGCAGGGAAGATGGAGATTAGAGGGTTAGCTAGGCCCAGGTGGGCACAGTCAGGACAGACAAATCAAAGAAAAACAAATAAGTGAGGAATAATAAATTATAATAAAATAATAAAATCAAAACTAGGAAGTAAAGCACACCACCTAAACTCAAATCAGGAGTGAACACAGGCTAGTTCAAGAAAAACAAGAGAACCAAACAACGTCCAAGGTTGAAGCTTCAAAACCATAATACAGGAACTGGAAGATGGTGGAACTTTGCTCAGACCTGCACTGGGAGCAAGGCAGCGGTCGTTTAACGCCAGCTCATTAAAGGCCCCGCCTGATCTGACGGTACTGGTTTTAGCGCCAACATTACTCATTCCAGATGTCATTTCTGTGGCAACATCAGACATGAGGGTGATTGACAAATCAGAATGATTGCAAGGCAACGCTAGCAAGCATCAGAATGAGCTAAGCCACGCCCACTTGTGGTAATTAAGTGATAGTGGATGTGTTTGCATCCTCCATCTCATCTTTTGATTAACTACCAATGTGGTGCTGTTCCAAAAAAAATAGAAAGTAAAAATCAAAGCTCCAAATGATCTCTTCAGGAAACCTATGAGTGATGTCATGAGGGGATTTGTCCAGTTCTTCTTGATACAGTCTGTGGTGTTGCCTCAGCATTCTTCCTACCACCAAAGGATTCAGATGATATCTCCACAGGAAATCAGGCTGGTCTTATCTTGCCTTCTTCCGCTGACAGATCCTTCCTGTTTTTAACTACAAGTTAAAGTTATGAATTCATTATCTTTCCAGGGAACACTTAAAGTAAAACATATAACCTCTCTTTCACAAGTGTCACTGTTGAGAAATCATTTTATTACGTAAGAAAGAACACGGATCACTGCTCTGCAGCTGCTGCAGTCGGCCGGAGGCCAGTGACAGTCAGCTGTCAGAAGTAACATGACAAGGCCAGAGTCGTCTCGCAGGGAGGTGCGCAGCCAGCAGCGCAGCCAACAGCATGTCCAGCAGCGTGTCCAGCAGCGCAGCCAGCAGCACAGCCAGCAGTGCAGCCAGCAGCGTGTCCAGCAGCGTGTCCAGCAGCGCAGCCAGCAGCGCAGCCAGCAGCGCAGCCAGCAGTGCAGTCAGCAGCGTGTCCAGCAGCGTGTCCAGCAGCGTGTCCAGCAGCGCAGCCAGCAGCACAGCCAGCAGTGCAGTCAGCAGCGTGTCCAGCAGCGTGTCCAGCGGCATGTCCAGCGACGCTGCAGCACCACATGCAAACATCTCTGTTGCACCAACGGCTCAAGACAATTCACATCACAACCTCTTTTCTACTATTTTCTTCCAACAGTCAAGAATCTTTTTCAGCTGGGTCACATTTGTGTCAGCTTGAAGTAAGAAAAAAGAAAAAAAGACATTCCTTCATTGAAGGAAAATCAGAAACATTTCCACAGACTGAGTGGAATTCTCTCAACACGTTAAAATTCTTTTGTTCACTTGAACACTCAGTCCAGTCCAGTGGTTTTCAGCCAAGATCAAATATTCAGAAAGATAATACACATATTTTCAATTCTTTGTTTTTATGTATCAGGACATGGTTTTAAAATATATATATTCATTTTTAAGTCTCAGAATGAGATAAACACGACCTCAGAAGAACAACTTCTCATTTGCAGATTCCGGCTTGTTCTGAGCAGTTTAACAGAAGCAGAACGTCCATAAAACATTTAAGTAAACTCTTACTACTTCCACAGGAGTTATGAGGGTCGACCTGATTCTCAGTACGAGCGCAGATTTTTATAAAGGCAGATGTTTTGTCAGTTTGCTGGTTTGAAACTTCCAGATGTGCTTCAGACCAGAAATGATCTTTAAGAGACATTTGTTACTGAACATCAATCTGGGAATGATTTATTTTTATTTATGTGGAGTCAATCATTCTGCCATGAGAAAGGTTATTCACAGCTGGAAAACAATCAGGACAGTGGCCTGTCAAGGCACGTACACCTACATTCTGTCTCAAAATAGATTCCTCACCAAAGAATCAGTTCCACTTGATCGATAAGAGAAGAATCAGATCATTGAAAGTGAACGTTACCTGCAGTTATTCACCTGCACCCATCCAGTCCAGCTGTTCATAACTGGAGGTAACCTTGGCCCCATTACCTCCTCACAAGCTTTTACACATATGTCATGTTAAATTGATGTTTAATTCAACTAAACAATGAAAAATAAGTTGGAAGTGTAATCTGGAGCATGCTTAAATTATTAAAGCATGCTTAAGTGGTGAATATTCTTATTTTTAAACAGTTTGAGTCTCACCATTGCTTGGCACAAAGGCATGTTGTGTTACGACTAAAACTGAATCAGAAATAAATAAAATGAAAGTAAAATTGGCCCCTAAAGTCATCGTTGGGGATAAATTGTGTGACATCAAGTTTAGCATCTCGACCATAGCTGTGGGGCGACTTATTAAGTTCATCTCTGAAATAGTCTTTGAGTAAAACATTCATTTAAAGGATAAAAATTGGTGTCTAACAGCCTGTTAATGCAAGAAATGGCCTACAGGCCTCAGTTAGCGTGTTAAATGTTAAATTTGAAGACTGAATATTTAAAGAAAACTGAGCAGGTGGGCTTTGTTGGCTTCGGTTTCAAAAAGCCGGTGGCACATCATCCTCTGGTCCATCTGATGTCAGCCAATCACGGCATTTCAGCCCCTCCTACAGCAGTTACTAGCAGTTCGCTGGTCAACACAACAAATGCTCGTCTGTCTGGATGTTTCGGCAGCAGTTTGTTTCTTTTCTGGTGATGACGACACAATCAACCCTCGCTTGTGCGTTCTCACGACACGTTCATGTGAATGCACTGTTTTTGCTCAGATGTTGCCTTTATTAGCTTCTTTTAGCTTCAGGTTTAGGTTACCTAGAAAGGTCTAGAAGGGAGGCAGAAAGTTACAGTTCCTCTATGATACAGAATAAACATCTATACTTGGTCGGTCTCCAGACCTGAGCCTGTTTTGTTTACATGATGTCATCACAGGGACATTCTTGGTGCACCTAAAGCAGCAAGACTTTTCTGGAAGTGTCCTTGAAGACACCATCCGCCTCTGAACGTTCTCTGTGAGGCTGTTCAGTTATCTGTTCCCTGGGCAGAACTGCATGTTCTCCTTGTTTATGACGTGTGTTTTCCATCTTCTCCACAGTCTGTTTACTTTCAGCGAGCCCAGCTATGTGCGCTCGTGTCTTTGGATGCTGTCCAGCTAATGTCTCCACACAGACGTCCATTACTGAGACTAATGTTGTTTTTCTGGCTGTTGCAGGAAGGATTTTGAGGAGCTGTTTGATGTCATCATCACAAACGCCCTGAAGCCTGGTTTCTTCTCCCTGGTGCCCCAACAGAGACCCTTTAGAACCCTCGGTGAGCAGTGACCTGTGACTCTCCTCTTCCCCTTTGCTGTATCAAAGATGGTGGTTTGATGGCAACACTTCTCTAAAAGTCTAATTTAATTTGTTAACATGCATCCTTTTTTTTAGCTCCAGGCCTGCAACACGATTCAAAAACGTTGTGGCTCTGAAGCTTTTACTGCTTTATTTTGTTGCCATTGCTTTTCACAGTGTTGAAAGATGGCTGCCACTCCTGATGTGGTCAGGTTTGAAGTTCAAACAAGCATCAGAATGGAGAAGACGGGACCTTTCAATGACTTTGACCGTTGCATGGTTGTTGGTCTGAGTAGTCTACTGGGATTTTCACCGCAACCATCTCTAGGGTTTTATGGAGAATGGTCCGAAAAAGAGAAAATGTCCAGTTGTTGATGTCAGAGGACAATGGTCAGACTGGTTGGGGATCATAGAAAGACAACAGAAACTCAACTGAGGCATGCAGAAACGCATGTGTGAATGCACAAAACGTGGAACATAGATGAACAGGAAAGTGAAGGTCCAGTTCTCACAGACTCACCATAACTGGACAATTAAAGATCAGAAAAACGTTGTCTAGTCTGATGAGGAGCTCCGTCGTACCAGCTGATGATGGTTTAAACATCTGAGTATTGCTTCTGACCATGTCCATCCCGTCATGACCACAGTGGACCATCTTCTGCTGGATACTTCCAGCAGGATAATCCACCATGATCATCTAACTGGTTTCTAGAACATGACAATGAGTTCTCTGAAGTCCAACAACCTCCACAGTCTCCAGATCTCAGTCCAGTAGAGCAGCTTTGGGATGTGGTGGAACGGGAGATTCTCGTCATGGATGAGCAGCAACTGGTGATGCTGTCATGTCACTGTGGACCAGAACCTCTGAGGGATGTGTCCAACACCTGGTTGGATCGACGACATCAAGAATTAAGGCGGTTCTGAAGGTAAAGGAGGTCCAACCCGCTACTAGAGAGTAGCTACTGAGCATCGTTTCTTCATGTTTAAATGATGTTCTTCGTTCCTCCAGAATTAAGGCATTAAATTAGCCCTGAACCAGCTATTTTTTGGAATATGTTGCAGGTGTGAATGACAGAAATACATGTAGTATTAAATGTGTATCCTGGTTTGTGATTGTAGAACATTTGAGTATTTCCTAAAGAATCGCTTCACTAAACTGCCGCGGTGCAACTTGGAGACTGGAAACGATAACAGTAATCACCACAGTGATGTAACTCCAAACTTCCTGCTCTCTGCTCATAGTCGTCTGTGTCCAGCAGCTGCCACATCTCGTCATCCATCTTTGGGTGTATTTTGTTTGTTTTTTTGTTTTTTTGTTCAATGCCCTGCTTTTTTTTTTGGATGAACAGGAAAAGTGAAACAACATCTAACAGCAGCACTGCAGCTGGAAATCACTGCGTAAACACGCAGTTATGTAAGAGAGGCTGAAAAGTCTGAAGTCACATGGAAAATCTATTTTGTTTTGTCTTATTTTTAAGTCCGGAAACGAGAAAAATGCTTGAGGATTTGGGATACAATCAAATAACTTACAGATTTTCCCTCTAGCGGTGCCACAGATGATCGTGTTCCTCATACTTCGATGTTTCACTGTGAGAACACTGACTTCTGACCTTTTTGTGGACATGTTTTTCCAATGAGGACAATGTGGGGTTCAGTGTCCAGACCAGGGAGTGGGGATTAAAGCCCGGGTCCTTTCAGGCTTTGTGGTCAATGTTTTCTGATTTACAAGCTCAAATTCCAAGACTAAACTAATCGTTCTGATCTTTTGATGTCCATGTGAACGGCGTTGAACAGCTGTTGTAAATCTGCCTGGACGTCAACAATGCGATTTATTCTCCTTAATTATGTTCCTGACTTGACACTCTATTCACATATAGCTGCTTTTTTTTAATGTAATTCTGAGTAGAGCAGTGGTTTCTGGATGGAAGCAGAGCATTTGAGGGCGTCCGTCTGCAGTCTGCTCGGGTTCTGTGTCCAGTGGTCAGATTTCAGACACCTGTTAGGTGTGTTAGTGAGATCAGTATCAGCTGAGGACATTTCCCCGGCTCAGGTCCTCACCGTCAGCCGTCCAGATGCTCCTTCCTGAGCGTCTGCCATCTCTCTAGCACAAACATGCCATCTGGGATGCCGGTGATGAAGATGTGCCCCAGCGAGAGGCGGCCTGCTGGAATGCTCCCTCATCTGGATGGTCTGGCTGCCAGCGCTGGGCAGGCGGCGTGTGTGAAGACAGGATGATCCACTCAGTGAAATATTCGGCTCGCTCCCTCGTTCTTCCTCGCTTCTGCCACGTTGGCAGGAAAAGCATCAGCATGTGTTCTTCCTTTGGCCTGTGATCCGCTTTTTTTTTTTTTCTTTTAAGCTGGAAACATTGCTTGTTATTCTTAACTCTTCACATTTTCAGTTTCATTACGTCAGCAGTAACGTTTATTTGCGAGGATTTGACACTCAAAGCTTGTTAAAACGAGTGCTGGTGGTTAAAAACCATCCAAGCACTGACATGATTTGTGAAGCAGTGCGTGCAGCCACTTATCAGCTCATAAAGCGGTTATTTTAAGAAAAACCTCCACTTCTGTTAAGATGAGTGTTATGTGGGGACGTTTGGTGCACAAGTTGTCTTATTTAGCTACAGTCATGGTTGTATAATAAAACTCCTGCTGCAGTGACTGGAGCTCAGCAAGAACATAAAATAACTCTAAAATACAAGAAAAAAACACTAAATTCTAGCTGAAAATGACTGAATGCCAGTGAAATTATCTGTCCATGTAATAAGATCCCAGTTAGATCTGGTAGCTGTTTAAGGATTTGAAATTATATTTTAAAAAATCAATAATTTTAGATTAAAAACCGACTTGCTGCAGAACAGGGATGAAGATTCTGTTTGTTTGTTTTTTTTAAATAAAAATGATGACCCAGGTTCATATAAAATAAAAACATAGAAATAATTTTAAAAAATACAATTAATCCTTTTTAAAAGAAAATAAATAAAAAGAAAACAAGTGAATAAAAAAGAAAAATAAATTTAAATAAAGACAAAACAAGTACAAATATCTAAAATTTCACAAGAATTTGAGTAATTCTCATATTTTATTTAGTGTTCAATTCTTTTATTTTAGGTAGAATTCTGGATGCTGATGCTTGTTTCAAATACTAAATTATTTAATTCAAGATTCCCTGGCTAATTAAGAAACAAAAGACATTCGTGATCAGTTTTGAGGACATGGACTCATCACTAAATTATATTTAAACCATATTTCCAGATCTAAGATTTGAAATCTTTTATCTGCATCCCGACATGTCCAAATCTGATCCATCACTTCATTTTATCTGGAATGTGAGAGCTGAGAAAGACGAGATCTCAGTGATTTAGCAAACGATGGCAAAATATTTTAAAAGGAAAAGTTGCTCATTTTTTGTCAAATCAGTTTTTATGATTAGAAATTAGTAACGTCGATACACAAAAAGGTGAAATTGTAGAAAGTTTGCAAAAAAGTTGATATTTTCTAACAAAAAAGTCAAATTTTTATGACATTTGTGATTGTATGATTTAAAAAGTCTTGAAATTTTTGAAAAGTTGTAAATTTTACAAAAAGACTTTCTTTTCTTTCTTTTTTTTACAAAGATGTCAACATTTTTTTAAATTTGTGGAAATTTGAGATTTAAAAACAAAAAATAACTTTTCAATGAAAAAAGTGACATTGCAAAACTGGTCTTTTTTTTTTTTTTTTTTTTTTTTTTTTTACAAAAAAGTCCCTCAAAAGCCTCAATTTTATGATAAAAGTCGCAACTTTTGTTCAGATGTTTGTTGAGATGTTGAGTTGCCTTTTACAGGTGTTTAAGGTATTCATTAGGGTGCTAGCATTAGACTGCTAACGGGTTTTATCTGATCATGAATACAGCCAATCAGGACTCAATGGAAACCATTAAGATGCTTCATTAATGTGGAAGGCCACTATCCTTCCATGCCAACTCTTTGAGCTCCAGCTGTCTAGTTAGCATAGATGCTAGCTCCATGCAGACATGTCAACACCAGCCTTCAGATCCCTCATGCACATTCCTGGGCACCATGGCCTCTGCCAAAGAAAACATAGTTTTGTTCAGAGTGGTTCGTTAGCAGCAGGTTGTCTTTCCTTAAAAGCTTTTAAAGTCTCTCTGGATATCGGAGTTTCCTGGTCATAACTGTAAAAGACAAAAAGTGTGTGCGACCCAGATAAAACTGAACATTCCAGGATGTGCATTCGAGGAGTGTGCACGTGTGCACTGATACCTGCAGGATGAGGCAGAAATCATCAGCCGTCCAACCTTGTGAACATTTCAAGTTCTCTCTCTGCAAACTGTGTTTTTTCTTCTTCCAAAGACGGAGCTTTTCTGAACCGGCCTCCAAGTGTCTGGAAATTAGAGAACGATGTTCTGGAGTCCCTTCGTAAAATCCTCATCATCGTAGTCTGCAGCTCAGGGTTTCCAGCAGAACCTCATGGCACATTTGACCCCATCTGGCAATGACGTTTCCTCTTTCTGACTCTGGACACGTGCTAATATTTAATCAGTAGGTCAAAGTTTAAGATTCCTTGTTTCATGACCAAAACCAGACCCTCAGGATTAAAGACACTCAAGCTGCTCATGTTCCGTGGGCGTTCACAAATGTTTGACATAAGTCCAACCAAAAATATGCATCAAGTCATCGGACAGTTCACATTGTGAAAAACTGTGGTTTTGCTCAAACTTCACTTTGAACAGGACTTGAAACATGAGTTTGATTTTACTGCACATGTCAGAGTTTTGCTCGGTCGCTGGCTGGAACAGATTCCCAGAAGAAACTCCGCCGTTTTTCTGAGTTTTAGACGAATTTGCTTCGCTGGAAGACTGTTTCCTCCATGCAAACACTGAACAATGCAGCGGTGGAAAATGCTGAGTCATTCCTTCGTGAGCTGAGGCTGACCAGGCGCCTCGGTTCAAGCAGGGCTGCAGCCCCAGAGATAGTTGCTCGTTTTTGGCAAAACTCGTGGGTTTTTTTAGAACCAACATTTGAGTTTAGGAGAGAAAAAATAAATCCAAAATTAGCAATTTTACATCAGAGCCTGTTTATATTTTTAACAAGAAAAAAAAATAATTTTGAGTTAACAAAAAAAATTAACTTTAATTTATTTGTGATTATGCAAGAAAAAATATGATTTTAGTACAAAGCCTCCATATTATGATAAAGGTTGTGTAATTTGTGATATTTGAGATTTTATGAAAGAAATTCACTAGTTACCTTCTGAAAAATAAGCAGCTCTTTAAAAAAAAAAAAAAAACCTGCAGAGACATCTTGGGTAAAGAAAAACAAAGAAAGAGCACTAAGAGTGAGCTAGAGTCTCCCAAGAAGTAAAGATTCACTTTCATTTCTCATTTATTCTAGGTTAACATACATAACAAACACAGGAGAGCGGTTTCACCACCTCGCCACACCTTGGGGCGGTCTCAAGGGTCGGCTCACACAGCTGGTAGTTCATCAACTTAATCAATAAACACAAAGTTCTATTTAAGAGCAGCGATATATAAATGCAGACATCCAGTAACAAAGTTTATCTTTGATAGCAGCTTATTTGAATACAACCTGCTTAACAAACAATGTACTTTTTTGTAAGGACATGATTACAAGAAATGAGTCACACACAATCATTATGTACAAAAGGGAATCTTTTCTTTTTCCAGTTCTTATGAAAAACCGTCTACAAACTCTGAAGCAATTTAAAGATGATGCTCGTCAGCGAAAAAATTACAAAGTCTTTGAAAGTCTTAACGATGACTGGGTGCATGATGAGCACCTTTCTAAAATTACCCTAAAATGCATCATACTGAGTGAATGGGACAAAGTCAAAAGTCAGTATTGGATCCTTGTGATTCCTTTTGGGTCCTCGGGTGCCACTGCATTAAAAATAGACATGATTCTGCAAAGGTGATTGCTGCACGGGCTCAAGAAGACTCCCAGAATTCACAGCCAAACACCACAGTTCAATAAAGCCTCCACCAATGTAGGTTAAAAGAAACAACCGTATGTGGACATGATCCAACCGTATGTGGACATGATCCAACCGTATGTGGACATGAGCCAGCCGTATGTGGACATGATCCAAACGTATGTGGACATGATCCAGCCGTATGTGGACATGATCCAGGAACTCCTCCGTCTACTTTGTGCCAAACTGAAGAGAAGTGAAAAATTGTCAGACACCCAGGTTGGTGTCCTCCAGACTCCAGAAGAGAGGGACCATCCAGCGTCAGCTGCTTCCAACTCTTGAGACTCCCTGCTGCCTAGCAACCATTCTAGGATAGTACATTTCATTGGTTTAAAAATTCATTATGTTGTCTTTGTTCTGTTGTAGCCATCATGGGTTTATGAGATGTGCAAATCACTGTATTCTGTTTAGTTTTTTTTATTTATACTGTGCACACCAACCTTGTTTTGGAAGTTGAGTTGTAAACGTGAGGTTTTCGAAGCCGCGGTGACTGATGCGGCGTGCATGTTGGTGTTGGATGGAGACGTCAGGGCTGATCTGAACATGTTAGTCATCACCGCTTTCGCTCAGCCTGGTTCTTTCCTCCACAGATGAAGAGGCAGATATGACTTTACACCAAACACACTGATATGATTGTGTTCAACATTTTTGTTCTGTTTGTTTGAACTTGATGAGAGCAGCCACGGTATCTCCTCAGATAAACATGTACACAAGAAGTAAACAGCAGACGTTAGTGGTGCAACTCAAGTGAAATGTAAAAGCTGCAAGGATGATGATGATGATGATTACTGGCATTCAACCATTTTTATATACTTTGGCACTCTTAAGGCCTGACAGATCAGAGCCACATGTGGACAGATGCAGGGTTTGAAAGCGAGCTGTAGGAGAAGGAGCCAACTGTTGCTTCTCAAACTGTTTCTGCATGCTGTTGGTTTGAGCTACGACCAGTCAGAGCAACAAAATGACATGTTCAGAGCGACGCAAACTAGTCAACGGGAGAGAGTTGTGGAGAGTCTTCCAGGGTTCTTCCAGGCAAGCCGGAAGATGGACGACATTTGAGTTCAAAATAGCCTCTCGTAACTCAGATTAGTCAAGATCGTTGAACAAGTAAGAAATAAGAGTGAAGGTGTCAAGAGGGCAAAAGGAAAAAACTGTAAGAAATCCAGACAGAGCGAATTTTCTCTGAGATAGATGGAGACGACCAGAGCTCGTCTGCTAGCAGCGCCATAGAGGAAAATAACACGATAACTGGCGCTGGAGGACAAGCTAGCAACACCATCCTGGACCTTGTTCCTGAATTCAGGAAAGATAACTGCGAAGCTGAAGGAAATCAAAGAGGACATAAATGGAACAAAGAGGAGAGAAGAAGAGGTGGAGGAAAGGATTGTGGATGCTGAAACTCAAATACAAGTTAATGAGGAGGCAGATGCCCAGCTAATGAACCCAGAAGGCGTTCCAGAAGAGAAAATATCAGAATATACGGGGTTAAAGAGGCTTCACGAGACCAGGCTACATCAATGGGTGTTGTTTTGGAAAATTTATTATGACCAGGTTGCCTGACTCCGTTGAGCTACGAGTGTAGAGAGCGCGTCAAGAGGAAACACTGAAACTGGCGTGGCAGAAACGGGGCTTTCTCAGTCAGACTTTATGACCCAAACATATCTCCCGTAGTAATTCCAAGTTACTTGTTGATTGCTGACAATCAGTGCGACGTTTGGACCAAACAAATTATCCATCCATCCATCCATCCATCCATCATCTATACCCGCTATTTCCAGTTCAGGGTCACGGGGGTCTGCTGGAGCCTATCCCAGCTCACTTTGGGTGAAAGGCAGGGGTCCACCCTGGACAGGTCGCCAGTCCATCGCAGGGCCCAAACAAATGAAATCTTCTGAAATCTTGTCTATGTGCCACATTGTACGTTTGAATACGTCATGAACAAGTTGGCACAGAAATCTTAGTCATTAGTCATAACTACACAGGACTGTCAGTGAATGACAGATGTTCATGAACCCTTATAGTTATTTTTATAACGGCATGTGGGGAGAAAGTGGAACTGAGTGGCCAGTAGGGGGAGCTATTCCTCCTCTGATTTAGTATGTGTTGTCAAACCATTAATTTTATTTTATTTATTTTTTTATTCCCTTGGTGTTTTCCACAATTACATGAACAACCTTGCGGCAGCTGTGATGAGATTGTCTGTCTGACATCTCCAAATCCCAGTGATGAGTCTCGGTTTCTCATCGATGACTGTAACCAGTCTGGCTCTTTCAGCTCTAACGACCAATATTTTCCGATCTGAAAGCCTAAAAGTTTTAAGGAACTAGATTCCTTTGATCTTTCCTTGTTAACTTTAATCCAGTTTGGATCATTGAAGGCAGTCCACTGCAGGCTGTTGTTGCTGATCATCACCTCTTCAGGTTCTTCTGGTTGTATTTTCTGGAACTTTTCCTGCTTTACTAGAAATTTGAGCAGAAGACTTTCTGCTCATATGTAAAAAAAAAAATGCATTGAGATATACATTATTACAAAGCAAGAAAAGTGATTTCATTACTGAGAATCATCTGTCTAGAAGTGCTGTTGCACCTCTGCGTTTGTTTCTAACTTTATCGTTTCTTGGCACTGAGAAAGTCACTGTTACTGAAATTCCATTCTTCAGAGTTTATCAGCTCATCTTTGTTTTTTTATCTCTCCGTCTTTAAAATAACACCGCGTCTTAGTCATTTTTGGCAGTGAGCTTTGGATCTTTGTCATGCATATTCCTCCCAGCATGGAGTCTTTTTTTTAAATATTTTTTTTATCTCCACACTAAAAAGAAAAACAGTAAAATAATGTCAGTGTTTTTTCTTTCAGTCTAGAATAAAAGTAGATTTTTACTGCATCTACTAACTTGTCAGCGCTCAGATGGTTATAAATGATACTTCTGTCATGTTTCAACAGCAAACTGAACTTCTGGAGGAAGATTAGGTCATTCAGTGTTTGTAGTAAAATGTCCAACAATCCTATAAGTCTGTCAACAGCAGTTAACTGTTGGGAGTCAGTGACTTAAAAAAAGACAGAAGGAAAATTCTGTCATTTGTATTTGTTCTTTTGCAAATCCTTTAGCATTGTATGAATTTTAATCTGGATTCTCTTGGGATTAATGGGATTAACCGTATGAGTTAGACTGAATTAGAATATATTACATGCTTGTGCACGTTTTTTTTAGGTAATATCATGATTCATTCATTCATTTCCAGCTCTATTTATCCATAGATCACCATGACGATAATACATTTAAAGATGCTACAGGCCTGATATAAGACTGTAAATGGCCCATAATTTTCATCAATGCTGGACCACCACGATGCCGTTATAGCTGCTTGTCTCGATAATAAAACCAGTTTCTTGCAGAATTTTTTAATTAAAAAAAATTGTGATTTTAGGACAAAAAGTTGAAATCATACAAAATTAATATTTTTTATAAGTTATAATTTTATGTCAAAATGTTTCAAAAAGTTGATTTCTTCCAACCAAAAAATATAATTTTCAGTGAAAAAGTCAAAATATTGTCATTTGTGATTGTCTAATAAAAAAGTTTAAATTTACTATTTTATGACAAAATTAGCTTTTTTACAAAAAAAGTTAATTCAATTCAATTCAATTTATTTATATAGCAACTATTTACAACAAGTCATCTCTAGGCGCTTGAGAAACCCAGAGCTTGACCCCCGAGCACATGGCAACGCCATCAGTG
>JBAMYA010028314.1:0-16176 GCA_037176975.1 Arrhamphus sclerolepis | reverse complement strand
TTAAAAAAAGTGTCTCCCTTTTGGGGTGTTACGGGAAGCGTGGAAAAAAAAAAACAACAATAACCTGCAAAAAAAAAAAAAAAAAAAAAAAAAAAAAAACAGCTATTATTTTGAGCACAACTGTGAGACTGCACTCAACGTCAAAGATCCAAAGAGGAGAGGCATGGTCCTCAAACTTTTAAAGGCAATTTCAGCTCCATCATTGTCGTTAGATGCCAGCTGCTAAATTCCACGACTACAAACGATGTTGATCCGCTTCTTCCATGAGTACATCATAAACACTCATGTATCACCTCCTGCAACACAATCTCATCTGCTATTAAACTGATTTGTCTGTAGTTCAAAAGCACCTCAGCTGGAGAAAAACAAAACATTAAAACCAGTGTACTGAAATAATTTGACAAAAGAAAATAAAAAAGAAAAAATCATCCATATGGTAAAAGAGTTGGATATTTAAACCTGTACTTTGCATTTGGTTGCTTGCTTATACCCTTTCTGTGGATAAAACAAAGGCCCTACTGATGTCTGAGCAGATACAAAAGAAGAATGATCATTTCAGTTCAGCAATGAAACTAGAGAGCTGAGACGCAGTTAGCACTGTGGTCACGGGGTCAGCGGAGGCATCTTGCAGCGTCATTGATGCCATCTATAGCGTGTGTGTCAACACACGAGCTTGAATCTTTGAAACAGAAGACTCATAAAATCAACATCATCAAAGTAAACTTCCAAAATACGCCTTCTGCTTCCCACAGTAAATCTTGTTTGATTGCAAAAAAAGAAGAAAGTAAAAATAAGATAAGATTGAACATTTATTTAATATAAGAATACAATCGGCCTGTACAATACACTCCTATATTGGAGTCCGAGGAACTGCAGTGATGGACAGGTCGTAGGTAAGAGATTACTTAGAACTCCACAAGACTTCTCTGAAGAGCTTCCTCCAACTCTAGAAATAAACAAAAACACAAACCACCATTACAGCAAGAATGATAGAATTTGACACTTCACTTTGTGTTCATCTCAAACAATATGAAACATTTTTACCATTGAGTTTAAAAATCTACTGTACGGACAACAGTTTAGCTGCCACATGCTTTTACTCTGGTCCCACTGTGATGGGACCATATAAAAACATATTCACATGACGTGTAAAATTCCTTGGTAGGGTTTCGACATGGAGCCAACCCCAGTTTCTGTAATGGGTGTGGTGAAAAGTGTTGTTCACAGAATCTGCAGCTGCTCCAATGAGTGGAAACACTAACATTTAACTAGTTATAGGACGAATGCTCCTGACTTGTGTCATCATGCTGAGACAGGAATATAAAATAAAATAAAAAAAATACTAGAAAACAAGTGCACTTAAGCAGTATGAAGCAGTGTCACAGATAAATGCACTAAAATATCAACTTACAAGTAGGATCTTTAGGTATAGAGACATAAGTGGCAGACATTAACTAAACAATTTGCACAAATACTAGTTTTGTGTTTGTTTTAATTATAGAAACAAACTGCTTACCGTCATAAAATTCTTTACTCCTCTCAACTAAAGGTCCCAACTACAGTTGTAGGACCTAAAATCTTCTATTTTGAGTTTCAGGTTTAGCTGAGCTGGTGAACACACAGAAAGTCTGGCTATGTTGAACTTTGTTCATAGTACACCCCTCAGTCGATATGAGAAAGAGTGAAATCTAGCACGGAGCCAGTGCAGTTCAGCTGGAACTGACTGTAGTCTGACAGAATGCTCCTGTGGGAAACAAGAAAGAAAACACATACCTGCAGATTCTCGGGCTTCTTCTGCACTCAGAGACTGTGCACGCCTCACTTCTTCATCTAACTCACCTACAAGACGATACGAAAATGAAGCAGTATTTAAAACTGGCTCTTTAAGTGTATTTCATTTTAATTTCACACAAGGTTTCACGTAGTAGATACCCTTTGTTTACATAATTCCTCTGATAATGTTTACACTTCAAATCTTTGTGCTCAATTATGAATCCCCCCCGTAGTTCATGTCATTAAAAAAATAAAAGATTTCAACGTAAACTCCTAATGTGACCCTTATGTGCAATAGAACATGACTTCTTACAAAGCACACTATGGACAAAAGTTTGGAGGGAAAAAACAAACAGGAAAATGACTTAACAGAACAAGTCTATTGTGGGAAAAATGGAAATCACAGATGTTCGCCTTGACAGATTTCTGCAGAGGTTGCATGTTTTAGAACAAGGGACCACCTGAATGTGGGACCAGATGCCAACTAAGTGTCAAAGCCACATTGGATTCTGATTCAGGTCATACAGCAGTTCAGACTGAGGTTACATTAAAGCACTTTATCAACTTCATTCAAAGCTTGATTGCATAGGGCAGAAAAAAACCAACAAAAAACAGATTTGGTCTGCTTTGGCTTACTGTGTGAGTATAGTCTATGCGGTATAAGTTTAACAGTTACAACTTTGCTTCTATTTACCTGCTTCTCGGTCATTGTTGAGCGGATTCATGTTCAAAAGCTTAGCCAGGGCTTCATCTTCAATCTCTGTAGAAAACAGAAAAATAGAATCAAACACAGCAGAGTAGACAAACAAAGATCAACAATAAATGACAAAAGTTATGACTGATTTACCGTCATCATCTGGTTTGATCTCCACAGCATTTATTACTTTTACATTGGTAGATTCTGCTTTTACATCTCTGCTGCAGGTCCTGGAGCTCGTGCAGGGTTCCAGTGCACAGTGCCGGGAATGATAATGTTTATGGAAACTTGGTACGCCCATGAAACTTTCCTGGCAGGCTTTGCATTCGACTTCAAACGTCTTGTCCAGGTTTAGGTCTGCGTGTTTTGTGTGGATGTGAGTCTTGATCTGTGCATAGGACACCACAGATACACTACAAGGAGCACACACATACTGACATTTTCCTTCAGCAGCCAGATTCCTCATGCATCGTGTATAAGTACTTTTCGTTTCTTTTTTGCTCTCTTCTGAACCCATACACGGGCATGTAGGCCGACTGGTAGCCTGAACAACCTCAACGTCATCCATACAGTAGTAGTCCTTACTGTGCAGGCTCCTGTAATGCTCCATGAACTCGCCCACAGATTCAAACTGCATGCTGTCACAGAGGCCGCAAAAATGGGAGCTCTTTATTTGCCCATCATGCTCATTCATACAGTGCCTACGCACCGTGGACTCCTTAAAGAACTTCTGAGGACAGTGTCCACAGATGAATCTCTGAAAACTGTGACTGCTCATGTCACTGCAGTGTTTGTGGACAGCTGCTTCAGAGTCAAAGACGTCTTCACACATCCTGCACATCCATTGTTGCCTCACTGTTGAAGAGGATGTCTCGGTTGTGTTCTGCTGGACCTTGGACTCAGAGACTGAAAGCAGGGCGACTTCGCGGCTAGTGGAAGGTTTGGCATCGACGACTGCAAGAATATGGTCAGCCACCTCTTGCTCTGTGAAGTAGGTGTGTCCGCGGTGAGCTTCTGATACATGTGATAGGATGTCTTCATATCGGGGCATTTCTACTTTGCACTTGCGGCATAAGTACAGGAAGTTGGAGAGATGTGCTCCTCCATGGAAGCGACTCATATGCAAGCGAGCGATTGAAGACTCTCCCATACGTTTCCCGCACACGCCACACTGATGGAATATCTGGTTGACAGCCAGCAGGTGCTTAATGGCTCCAGCCTCTTCTGAGAACTGCAGACCGCACTCACAGAACCATGCCGACGTTGATGACGTTGAGATCCTGCTACTGCTTTCATTCACGAGCCTCTGCCGTTTAGCTGGAGATCCATCACAGTCATTCCTATACTTGTTTCTTTTTTGAAAAGGCACCTTGCAGTCAGCTGGCCGTCTTTTCTCATGGGGTTCTTTTCCCTTCTGTGCATGTTGAATTTCACTGAATCTGCTGTACTGAAGAAGTGCTTTTGCCATTGTTTGATTGACCTCAACATCATGCTGCATCAATTCTTTGTGCCTCTCTATTTCAGCCTGGCTGAGGAAGATTTTAGAGCACAGAGTGCACTGCCCGAGCACTTGCAGCTGTTTCATAACATCCACTATGTTTTTGTCAGACTTGGCTACAGCACAGCCGTGCCTGCAGCACGCACTAAAAGAAAAGGGGGAGAATCAGGGAAATGATAGCTAAAAAAACATTTTACACATAACATCTTTGTATATCTGCACTGAATAAATCATAATAAAACCTACTTAAAGTGCGCTTGAGCTGCTTTATGTGAGGTCAGTACTTTGTAACACAAGGAGCATCGTACACTGAATGGTGTGTCCTTGCACAAAGCGATGAGACAATTCTTAACACGCTGCGGAACAGGAACCGGCTGCGCTGCTTCTCTTCTGTCTGTAACAGAATAAGCATAGCAAAAGGTTATCTTGTTTATACCCATCACAGATAACTTGCATAATTACTTGCACATAAAATTCCTTTGGGGTAAATGATTTACATAGTGTTTACAAAACAGTTTTTCCCCCAGTGTGAAAATATTTATTGATATGTGAAGTTATGATAATGTTGGCGAGTTGGCGGGGGACCCAACAAAGTTCAAAGAACTTTACCATTCATGGCAAGAGAGACTGTGAAGTGGTTTGTGGCCGACATGTGCTGAAGACACTCATCCCGGAGGTTAAAGAAAAGGTAGCAGGCAGGGCAGGCAAAACACACAATCCTCTGATAGGTCTGATCCATGCTGTGGCCATCAGCGCTGGATGACGATACCTTGCAAATTAATCAAAATAGAGTTACAAGTCACACCTCTGAAGAGCAATCCCCATTATTCACATTCATTAGTAGTCAAGAGAAGGAATATCACCAAAGAAACATGAGAAAAATGCATTCACCTTTGAGTCTAGATGTCTCTTCCATGCTTCTTTGGTCTGAAACTGCTGACCACAGGCAACACAGGCAAAGAGTTCAGACATTGTTCCTCTAAGTTTGATCGCTGGGTCACAAGGGGAGTGATCAAACCTGCACACAAGGTGTTTCACTCAACACTTGTCCAAAATATTCCAGTCTGTGTTTATCAAAAACAGTTAAAGTGTGCTGCGATGATCAGAATGAGTCAGATGAAATTACCTTTTTAAGTGCCCATCAAGCAGAGAAGCGTTGTCATAGACACGACCGCAGTTGATTACTGGGCATGTGTGCGTGGTTGAACTATTTCTGGGAAAAGAAGTGGCTGTGCGTCTTCTACCTGAGCCAGCGCTGATCTCGCCAGGTCTAAGACCTAATTTAAAAACAACAGCGCAGCTTGATGAATCAGTATACAGATGCAACTTGGCACTTTAATGGAGCCTTATGGCATTCACATGCCAACCTAATTTACATTTTAATTAACCCTGTGCAGAAAGAGGGTCACTGCAAATGCAAAATAAAAAAATAAAAAAATAGTATAATGATAACAATACTAGATAAGGATACGACATAAAAGAAGCGTTTTAAAATCATACAACTTACTCTGGTTAGGTGGATCAGAAATTTGCACATAGCAATGTTAGTAAACTTACAAAAAAGAGAGAGAGACAAAGATTTGTGATCTCAGAACTCACCTGGCATCTTTAGCCACATGTCCACGCAGCGTTTTGCTTCCTGATTAGTCCCATTTGTAGAACTAAAAGCCAGCTCCTGCTGTCCATGAGCTTTTTGTAAGATCTGTTTTTGCTGAAAGAAATAAAGAAATCCTGGCTCAATAACACAATGTGCCCATTTGTTTGTGAATAATATAAAAGATATGCATCTAAGATTCTAGAACTTGGTTTGATCTGGAACTTCTAGAATTTCAAACAAAAAAAAAAGTGATATTGTATTGACTAAATACATCAATGTTTATTTATTCTGTAGGTTATCATCGCTGGTTTTTTTGAGGGTTTTTTTGTTTAAAAAAAAATCCATTCTGTCCACATGGTGGCACTGTTGTCTCAGTAACTAGTCCTTATTTTGCTCATACAATACAGACCAAAATTAATTGAAGAAAAACAATTTTAAAAATCCTGCTGAACAAAACTAGACTTTTGAATGCATAGAAAATGAAAAAATCCTGAAAATGTGGAAAGAAGCTTTGTTTTCCTTTGCCACAACAGATTATACGGTAATTAGATACTTTATTTATCCCTTAAGGGAAATTATAGAAGGTGACGAACTGAATTGAAAAACAGGAAGAAGAATTCTATCTCAGCACTGATTATAAAACAAACACTAAACAATAAAGATGTTTTTTCTAAAGTTTCCTTTATGTTCTAAACTTTTATTAAATGCAAAATTATGCTTCATTACTACAGAAAACCATCAGGATGTAAACAGAACCTCAGACCTAAATGTGCTCATGTCATGAAGAGGAAGCCTTACTTTGAATTCTCTGCATTTCTCCGCTCTTTCCTTTTTCTCTCGAGCCACCTGGTGTGCCAGCCTGTCCAGTGTAGATGCAACACGTGCTTTGTGTTGTGTTATTTTGTCTTCAAGCTACATTGGAGAGAAAAAGATAATATTTTCAGAAGACTGTAGACTGGCATCAACAATGTAAAGAAATTATCTGTTTTTGCCACAAACCATCATCGTCGGTGGCGAACATCGCTCATCCTCACTGTCACTCGACAGATCGATGCATTCCAGCACCGGTCTAAGAGGACCTTCCTGAAGTAAGAACAAGATGATGGCACGTTAGCTTTAGAAAACAAATCGACAGAGCACAACTTCAGAAGTTAGTTTGTCTCAGTACATTTATTAAAAAAACAAAAAAAAAAACAAAGAAAATGGATACTATTTTAAAGTGGTATTAAAACATTAAAAAAATATTGCTCAGTATAAACAGATCCACATGAATTCTAATTCAGCATTAAAAATGTTTTGCTAAAAGTCTTCACACCAAACACATTTGGACTTAGACATCTTCCTTAGTTTTGCTGCAGCCATTTTGGGCTCTTGCTTTAGTATCTTTAGTCTTCACAAAAATGACCACAATACCAAACAGCCGGAGTCAGACTGATTCAGGCAGGAATATTGTACCAACATACTGATGTTTGCAAACCAATGATCTATGATGTCTCAAACAAATAAATGGTTCGTTACTCTGGACTGTATTTAACATGTTCAACTCTTTCGCACTACTGGGGTTTGTTTCGGAAAGCAGGTTTTCGTGCCACTTCTTAGTATGATGAACCTGAACTCAGGGAATCTCTGTTTTACAAAGCAAGGTAACTTAAGTTATCCCCAAGCAAGGGTCTGTTACCATGGTAACTGAATTTAAAATAAACCTTGTTGAGAGCAGGTTTACTACTACTACTCAGTGGCCAGAGGAGTGGATGCATGTTCAACTCCAGGTCTGCGGCCCTTTGCTGCATGTCTTCCCCACCCTCTCTCAGCCCTGGTTTTGTGTCTGCTCACTGTCAAATCAATGCCACTAGAGCCATATATATATATATATATATATATATATATATATATACACACACACATACATATATATACACACACATTTATTTTTAAGAATATGAATGAATGATAGCAAAACTGTGAGAAAAAAATAGTACATATGTTTTTTTTTTCAGCAGCTACAAATTTAGGGAACTTAGGGAAGTAAACATTTTTTTTGCATGGATCTAAGTGTGCAGAGGGTTTTTTTTTTCTTAACATCAGCAGCTACAAATAAAAGTAATCAAAGTCAGATTTCAGGTAAAAACAAATTTAATCTTTAATTATTTAAAATAACTTCTTATTAATATCCTGCATCCACTTCTGTGAGGAATTTCCTTTAGGATTACCCTGTTTGATTGGATGTATTGACTGCACCCATCTGCGCTCCATGAAGGATTGTTCCTTTCACGGAGCAAAATGTTCCAAAAGTTATTTTGGTCTTAGTTCACTCTCTGAGTTTTGATTTTTTTTTTCTCCCCATTTTGTTTTTATCACCTTGTAATTTCTGTCAATAAATCAATTCACTCAACTTTCTCACTGATTTTTGTACTGGTTTTTTGATCAGGGGGATGGGAGGCGTATTTTTGCATGTCATGCCTCCTCACTACTAGACAGGGATGTAACGGAAACAAAACACTGATGGCATCTTTATCTGTGGTAACTCAGACTTGACTGGACCAACTCCAAACCCCAGATCTGAAACCAAAAGCTTAGTTTCTTTACTCAGGGTCTCTTGATTCTTCGTTTTTTGATTTGTTTTAAATCAGGGTTTCAGAAAGGAGGTTTTCCTTTCTGGAACAAGACCCTGCTTTTCAAGTTATTTTGATTGCTATTATTTGTCAGGCATCTTGGAACTTTTTTTTCTAAATATATAAAAACCAAAGAAGAATATTATCCATGGCCTTCAATAAATAAATGACTACACACACACACACACACACACACACAGGTGTATATATGTATATACACACACACATCACATATGATAGTCAATGCTTTTATTTTGAAAAGCTTCCTGCGCTCTGTTTGCTGATGAATCACGTAATTTAATGCCAACAAAAATTGTAACGGACTGAATAAAATGTATTTATTTCTTACCAGCCCCCTTGATAGAGGCACATTTGATACGATAATAAGTACACAATTTGAATATTTATGTTAGTGTATTATTTGTTGAATTTGTTGTCAAAGTTAAGTTTATTTTAAGTTGATTGTTGTAAGAGTGTGGATTTTCACTTATACAGTTTGTGTGAACCCCCAGCTCTTATGGTGAAATTAAGGATTCATTGTCATTAAATCTAAAAATTCATCAGTAAGGTGTCATCCTTCATTGGGGGGCTGGGGGTGGGAGGTATGCTACATGTTCATTATATTGATATCCTTTCCCATAACAATACAGATTCTTGCAAAAAAAAAAAAGAAGCATATTGTCCTTACTCTTAAATCTGCTCAGCAGGGTGTCAGATACAATATAAATAATTAATTCAGTTGTAAATCTGTCAGATATGATTATCTTACATGTTTTATTCTTATTCTTATTTTAAAAATTTAATAAAATTCTTATTTCATGTGCTGAGTCCTCAAAAGGCTCTCTGAATCTAAGCCCAGGTACAGCTGTGTCTATGAAATGTTAAAATCCATACTTTGTCATAGGACTACAATAAAAACATCATTGGAAAGGTCTATACCTGGGGAATAAAATATGTGGGTTTAGGGATTGTAAATGGCCCCTTCTTAGAAATATTGACTTCTAGCAATTTTTCAAGGCTTGCAATTCATCACCAAAACATTCTACAAAATGGGACAAAGTGTTCTAAAAAGCTTATGAACTCAGCTTTGTGATTATACATAGTGGATATAGTCAGCAAGTGGAGGCGCTGCCCAAAATGGAAAACATATATTGTCACCCACTTTTATTATATGCTTATATTCTGTTCACAGAAATGCGTTTCTCACTCCCTAAACCTCCATTATTCATTTATTTTATTATTTATAAACACTTAGTCCAGGAAATCAATAATCCTTGTAAAAACTACAAATCCCGTGAGCTGCTATGCCTTGATACAAAGCCACGTGATATTTGTAGTTTTTTCTGGTTTTCAAACATATGTAAAAATAGGGTTGTAAAAAGCTATATATACTGATGACATTGAATATCTAGTAAAGCCAAACTAGTGATGACAGTGCCTTAAATTGATATATGTTAAGAAAAAAAACAGTTTAATTAAGTTGTTTTTTGAACTTTGCAATGCAGATTTACACCAAAAAGCAATGGAGGCTGGTTCTTCCGTTGTATAAAACAGAAGATCTGGGGTTCCGATTACTTTATATACTGAATACATTCAATATTTACGTAAGCTGAATTTGCAATGGCAGTGATTAATAGTTGGGTTAAGTTAAGAAATGAGACAGAATATTGCATTTGAGTTATTTATTTGAGAATATGTAGGCGAGCTTTGCTGCAGCTTGGTTGACCGGCTGCAATTAGAAACCAAATGCAGCCAATCTACGGCGGACGTTCATAGCAGGAATGGAAAGAGTCCAACTACGTCACAAAGCTTTCTGCCGATCTCATACACGCACACACACATGCATTTGGAGAGGGGGAGTAGGGGCTGGAATTCCTACTGGCATGCTGCGCAGCCCTGAGCAGGTTGGGAGGCCTTGCTCACGGGCACCTCGGCAGCTACCAGTCCACCTCCACATGTCTTGGTCCGAGGCTGGACTCGAACCGGCAGCCCTACGGTTGCCAGCCCAAGCTACTGATGGCAAATGCTTGGACGTCTCGGACCAAAACCCCATTTCCTCCTGGGAGAGGTCTGGCCGTCTAGCTTTGCTGAAACAGTAGGTGATGAGTCAGACCAGTTCTCATCAATGATGTCTGATGTCAGCACGGGCTGGATACGAGCAGAGCTGAACTGGGACAGAACCAGTACCTATGAGTGTGTGTGTTGTGAGAGAGGACTGAGGTAAAGCCCTGCGCATCACAGAGGAGAGGAGAAATCATGCATCCATGGGAAACATTCAACGGAAACGATGGCCACAAGAGTTAGATATACTGTATGAAATATGATATACGACAAAAGTCCAATGATTAAAATGTTGTATTAAGTTGTGGTCAAGGTTCAGAAATGAAATAAAAGCGAACTCCCTCTGTGCGCCGTGGTCTATGATTGTCATGCTTGTTGGCACAAAATGAATTTCCAGTTGAAATACATTAGTTTGAAATTCGTTCAGATGAACACGAAAAAGATGAGCAAATCATGTTGGCCCGCACGAAACAATAGATTAAGTAACGTGACAGTTTCACGAATTCCAATGAGACCGGGGGTTGCATAAACAGACTGTGTTGAAGGTCTTATGTAACTTTCTAATACAAAAGTGATGTGTTGTAAAAATCCACAATACAAGGAGGATCAAGTTATTCTAGACAGTAATAAGTAGCTCCTCTGTAGTCCTCTGTTTTACATAAACCTATTTCTAAAAACCCATACTATTGCTTTAAAGGTCATTTAATACTGATGACATGCCTGCAGACATGTGCTATGGAGCTGTTTTGGTGTATTTACCAAAATAAATCAGTTAGAATTACATCACATTATTTTACCTGAATACTCCTTTTGCATAAATATGGAGCCATTTTATAGCTGTCTCACTTGAAATCATAAGACATCCTTAATAAAATGTGAATCGAATGTTCAAAATTTAGCAACATTAATTTGCAATGCCGTGCTCAGCTAAATCCTTTTGTCTCAGTGATGCAAAACAAGTGAAGGCATGTGTGAAAGGAAAAGGCAGCTGTAAGTACCACCAAAACCAAAATAGCTATTAAAATGAATGAAACCCAATGTGAGTGTGAAATAAGTTGCTAATGATTGCAGAATGTATGTTTGCATAAAGTGTAATCTGAGATCCCCTTTGGGACACAACAAATAGCAACAAAGCCCAACCACCAGAGACAAGGGAGGATGCAGGGAAGGAGAGTAGACAGTGAGATGAAGAAGAGGCTGAAGGGTAGGAGAAAAATGTCCCAGTGTTGTGAGTGAGATTAGAAAAAAATGCTGCAGAGTCTTTGGAGGAAAAACAATGACACATGTAGAGTCATGTGAAAAGGAAAGTACACTCTAAAAATTAAAACTTAAAATTGTTGGTCTAAAAATCTTTTTTAAGTAAACTAAACAAAAATAATCTATTGTGTTGTAAAATAAAAATAAAAAGTTATTTCAATCGTCTTTTTCAGGTTCCTTGGCTAAAGTTGGTCCCACTTTATAACTTAAGTTGGCAAACCTCAAAACTGCATTTAAGTTCAGAACAAATTATGTGTAAAGAACGGGGTCTCCAAGGCATATTTGCAGGGGTTCCATCACCACACTACTTCAGCTTGCTGCTGCTGTCTCCTTTACATGATAGTTTTCTCTTTTAAGGTGAGCATTTTTTTGAATATTGTACTACAGTTATTAGGTGTAGATTATATTTGTCTGTGTATTTTACATAATATACAGTTTTAATTTTATTTGGCACAAAACATGTTGGCTCTTACGATACGCTACCTGCAGCATTAGAGTTGAAGATGTGTCGCTCTCAAGGCTTTGGGGAATTCTTTTCTTTGCATTAATCGAGAACTTTTTAAGTTTGAAAGACTTTTTTAAATATGCTATTAATGTAACTGCTGTTAAATGAACAAATACATGCACAGATGCGGTATGCGCGGGCATTGGGCAGCCGTGCCCACCCTGCACAGAGCTCAGCCATGGCGCCATATTCATATATTAAATGAATCAAGTTTGGAGTTTCATTTTCTCAGTCTAATCCATGCAGTATATTCAGAGAAGTGTAGACACAAGCAGAGCTCAATCTCAACCTGTGGTTGTGGTATTACGGCTGTGTTACAACATTTTGTGTGTAGTGTTGGCAAAAGCTCTGTTTCCTGATTCAGAACAGATCTATACATGAATTTGTTTTTACAACCACTAATGTGTTTGTTTCTACTTGCAGTTTTTCATTTTTGTTTTGCATAATTAAGGAAGAGGAAGTCTTAAGCCTGGAATATACTTGTGTCTATTTGACATGTCGGTCGTGTACGTCCTCCAAAAAATATGCAACATGTAAGTGAGCTGCAATATCCACTTGTACACTAGTAGCGCTAGTGTATGTCAGTGCACTTGTTCAACACAAGTGGATTGTCACAAAGCTTTTCTGTGGTTACGATCTCTTTTTTTGTCAGTCGCTAGCTCCGTGGTGTTGGTAATGTTGAACTAAAAAGACAGTCAGCGCAACAAGTCGCCAAACATTGCTGTTTTACACATCAGTAACACGTGAAAAACAAACTCCAATCCCAACGACATTGATTTTATAACATCTTTTTTTATCTGACTGTGACTAAAACAAAAACAAAAGACCTTCTATAGCGCTTATATGGTTGTATTACTGACTCTGGTATTCTGCCCCCAAGTGGATACCTCTGGTCTTACGCGCTACGTCCGCAAAGTACAGATGCAAGAAACGTTCACAACGCAGCTGATTGTGTATGTGAACGAAAGCATAGCCAAACTGCAAGTATATCCCAAGCCTTAGTGTGTCTTATCATAAAGAAAAGGTGGTTTGTTAAAATAAAAAAGAAGGCTATGAGCAAATCAAGTGCAACTTTCAGGTATATTAATAAACCAACAATGTTGAAAAAAAGAGTCACTTTTGTTTGAATGAATGAATCCTTCCCTTCATGTTGAATATAAAGTATATTTATTTTGTGTAATTAATTTGTGGAGGTGTTGAACTGTACAGGGTTTATTTCAATATCTTGTGTGTCCCTTTTATTAAGGACATGGTTAATAGTAGTTTCACCTATTGGAACGAAAATAGATTCACAGGAGAAAGATGATTTATACTTTTGTATTATATTGCATAGTTTTAATCTGAATATGTAATGCATTGACAAATTTGTTGTCAACAAAGTTGATGCACTGAGGGCCTTATGTGCAGGACACCACATTTTTGAGAATACATATTATTTTATTAAAAACTCAAGGGATCAGACTTTTCTTTTTTGTTGAAGTTTTCATATAATGGGAACATTTTGTAGTCTTGCGTGCTCAAGTCAAGAGGGTGAATATTAATCTTAACATAAGTATTACAGTTTTCCCTGAACAGGTTGTTCAGGGAAAAGACCATACACACACACACCTATACACACACACACCTTCCTACAGTGGAAAAGTGCATCAAAAGTGTATCAACTTAAAAAAGAATATAAAAAAGTAAAATAAGTTGTGCAAGACACCTTAATTAATGAAACAACTTTGACGCGCTCTTCCAGAGCAAGAGACTGAAGAGGCTTTTACGCACGGGCACGGCACAGCTTTTACGCACATACAAAGCAGACATAGAAATCGTTGTCTATATAGGCTATGAGGTGGGTTGGAACATCAATATGGAGCGGGATGTGGAGCCTGCTCGGGCCCCGTTCCAGGCTCTTCATCCCTGTCCGATTCCTCATTAACATCATCGCTGTCAGTAACTGCCTCCCTGTTCAGCAGCAACATCTTCATATCTAATTGTAAAACTAGCGTCCTCAACCTCAGTAAGAGACTTGCAGATCTGGCTAGCTGGTGCTAATGCAATGTTTAACTCAACCATGTCATAATATATTTTTGTTTTTTTAGTTGTAAAAGTGAAACTTGTCAGGCTATTTGGTGCCAGTGATTACACCTCAGTGGTTGAGGTTTCTTTAGGTAACTGAATGAACAGATTTGTATTGAATACATAAGTACATAGTTGCAACAGAATCCAAGTTTGATTGTCACATTTGGCTTTTTTCTTTATTAGTGAAGACATAATGGTAAAATAGTGAAATTGTAGCTGCACTCTTTTTAACCAAAAATCCTATCTTTGTCTTCGGTCTTATTTCAATATACCTGATATTGCAGTGCACTGAAGCAGAGCATTTCTAGAAGGTCTGCCCATTTTCGTTGGACACTGGAGAAGCTTTTCCTGAAATGCCTGGTGAGTACAGAATGGTTTCTTTTGCACTGGTCAACCATGAGGGCATATTGAAATATTATGCATATACTACTTATAATTATTTATGTCACGTTGGATTAGAATATAGAAACAATTAAATATCCATGCACTGGATTGTAGCTCCAAAAACACTGTTCATTACCAACATCCATATATTTTAGTCATTAAGCTGATCTACATGGCCCAGATGCACTTCAAACAGAGCAAATAAGCACTCTGTTTCCTACTGAGCAAGCCACACCTAAATGGTAGCATTTAGATCTCATGGTCTGAGAGTCCTTCGGGTGCCTTTTGGCAAACTCTAGAAGGGTTGCCATGTGCCTTTTTCTAAGGAATGGCTTCCATCTGGCCACACTACCATACAGGCCTAATTGGTGAATTGCTGCAGAGATGGCTGTGCCTCTGGAAGGTTTTCTTCTCTCCACCACCTCCCTTACTAAGGCCCTTCTCCCCCGATCACTCAATTTAGATGGCCATGCAGCTCTAGGAAGAGCTCTGGTGGTTTCAAAGCTTTCAGACTTCTTCCATTTACGGATGATGGAGGCCACGGTACCTTCAAAGCAGCAGAAAATTTTCTGTACCCTTCCGCAGATTTGTTGCCTGGGTCTCATCAGACTAGTAATTTAGTTCCATTTTGTTTCACTTCACCACATAGTCTGGGAAACCTCAGTTCTTTTCGGTTTACTCCCAATCAACAAATAGAAGGGTGTGACCTCAAACTGCTGTGTCAGTTAGAAATTGTAGTTCAGTTGAGTCCTATAAAAAAAACTACAATGGTGGCAGACATGACTTCACGAGAGGTCATTCATTCTCTCCTGGAGAAGATCACCGGTATCAGCAACTTAAATCCAAAACATGAGTGTTTAGTTGATTGTTTTTTTAATGGAAATGATGTAGTAGCCCTGAATTGAATATTCTCTGGTGTGGAGGACTGTGAGGACTGCACATAAAATACATAATTGTTAAACGTTTGTGACTGATTTACAGGTAGACCAATAATTTTAAGCTTCAGAAAATCACCCCACCCACCAGGAAGTAAACGTTTGCCAATGGAGCAGACTTTTTGCATTTCTGCATTTGTGCCTTGAGATATTCCTGTCTTGGATGTTTACAGACAGTTCCTTTTGACTTCATGCTTGGTTTGTGCTCTAACACGCACTGAAAACTGTGGGACCATATATATAGACAGGTGTGTGCCTTTCCAAGTCATGTTTAATCAACTGAATTTACCACAGGTGGACTCCAATTAAGCTGGAGAAACATCTCAGGAATGATCAGTGGAAACAGGATGCACCTGAGCTCAATTTTCAGCTTCATGGCAATGGCTGTTAATACTTATGTACATGTGACTTCTTAGTTCTTCATTTTTAATAAATTTTGCAAAAGTCTCAAAATAACAAACAAAATAAAACTTATTTCACTTTCTCATTATTGTGTAGAGTATTGTGTGTAGAGGAAAACAATTAATTGAATCCATTTTGAAATAAGGCATTACCATAACAAAATATGGACAAAGTGAAGCGTTGTGAATACTTTCTGCATGCACTGTAACCTCCCTCAGTTTCTAGGACTAAGATTGTGAAAAACATGCTCATACTCTTAGTTGCATGCCCTTTTTTTTTTTTTTTTTTTTTTAACTCTGCTTTTTTTTTTTTTTTTTTCTTTCAAACCGGACCGGAAGGGAGTTGTGGGGGGAAAAGGGTTTCTTTCCCTTTTCCACTTCCGTGGTTC
>JBAMYA010028303.1:0-16177 GCA_037176975.1 Arrhamphus sclerolepis | reverse complement strand
GACAGGAGTCGGTTCTTCTCGTTCACGACAAAGAGTCGGCTCTTTGAGCCGGCTCGTTCGCGAACGACACATCACTACTTCAATCAGCATGATCATCAAGGCACTGGAATCTGACAAGCCTGCATTTCAGCAGGGCGTACAGTCACCAGAGCTGATACTTATGCTGAGAGAGATGGGCCACCTTGAAGTAAAAACTCACTGTTATACAAAAAGTGACAGTGTGAAGACCGGACAGAATACCAACTTGTTCTTCCACGTGTTTTGAGGCCATCCATAATTACCAGTCTCCATGATGAGATGGGTCACCTCGGTATCGAGCGCACCCTTGAGCTGGCCAGGTCCAGGTTTTATTGGCCGAAGATGTTAGCAGATGTCGAGTCCAAGGTCAAAACATGCCCAAGGTGTGTCAAGCACAAACATCAGCCAGAGAAGGCAGCGCTGAAGGTCAGTATCCAAACCAGCCGACCCATGGAACTGGTCTGTATGGACTTCTTAGCCACCACACAAAGGACATATTGGTAATTACCGACCATTTCACAAAGTATGCTGTGGCGATACCCACAAAAGATCAAAAGGCCATCACTGTAGCGCGTTGCCTGTGGGAGCAGTTTTTCATCATAGGCTTCCCAGAGCGCCTACACAGTGATCAAGGCCGTGACTTTGAGTCACAAATCGTCAGAAAGCTCTGTGCCTTAATGGGTACAAAGAAAGTCAGAACAAGTCCCTATCATCCCAGAGGTAACCCTGTAGCCAGCATACATACATACGTGCATACATCATCGACGTGCACATACTCAGTAGTGGGTTACATACCTCATTTTTACTAAGTCAGTAGAGCCAGCAGGAGAGCCAGTCCAGTCAGTAAAGAGCAGACCTTTAGATACTAGATCATCAGCTTAGTCAGCTGCTGTATGATTCACTGTAGGATGGACTCATAGCAGCACTGCAGGCTAACAAAAACATTCTTTCAGCGTGGCTATGAGACAGTGTGCTGATGCATTTCCTCACCGACTTCAGGAAGGTTCAGTGTCCAACTGAACCAGAGCATCCTGGCTTGTTGAAACAGCTACGCCTCACTTGAGTTATCGATTCAATTTGAGCCTTTCTCAGTATTCTTACATCCCACTCTCAGACACACACATTCGCAGTTTTTGTGCTGCAGTTCTCTGTTTCACAACTATGACTCACGAATGCGGACAAGCTAAAACATTTGTGGATCGTGGCCTGATTGTAATGAAGCAGTGAGTCTGACTCAGCTGTTTTAAGGTCACATTTCTGACTGACAGGGTGACAGGGTGTGTCCTGCTGGCTCTACACCAGCGGTCCCACAGGAAAAGTGGCCAAGGTGAGAAGGAAAAACACACAGCCTCTCAAATATACATGTAGCATACTTTAAATCCACCCCTTCATCCTGTAGTTTAATTGTGGTTGCATCTTCACTTTCGGTGACATTGAGAAACTGAGCTCATTGAAGTAGACAAAGAGCCTGAAGTGATTGACACACTGCTGTCGCACTGGCCACTGAAAATACCCTAGAAAGACTCTATAAAACCAGATGACATATGATATCTTTCTTTTTTAAAATAGTTTAATCAGTCACCTTAGACAGTTCTTGTCCAGCTATTTGGTTTTCATGATTTTCTTTTAGACATTTTTTTCTCATAGTTTATCCTTGAACTAGACTGCAAGAGGCCTTCAACATAAAAGACACAAAAGCAGTGAAGTGATACAGTATTTTACTTTGTATCTTTCAGTAGCCTTTTTGCTTTTATATGACATTCAAATTAGATGCAGAATCCTTTGTGCCTTAAAGCCATATTTTATGTGTAATGTTAAAAATTTTGTTCAAACATGGAAGGTTGGTTGAGTTTAAAAGACTAATTTAGACATGGCTATGGCTTTCAAAATACCGGTGTTCTCAAAAAACAAAATTGCATTGTGTTTTGAAATGTTTGTGAAAGCCTGAGTTCATGGTTGTGCATGGATGTTTGTCTTGCAGTTTCACATTTTACAATCATGCATTTATATACAGCACAGACAATAAGTGTCAGCAGCTGCTGAAGGATGATTGATGGTGCTCTGAATGAAGTGCAGCTTTCTGCAAATGCAGTGTGTCAGCTTGTCTAGCCCATATTTTTAGCCCTCCCCGGTGCATAAAGTTTATTATAGCCTCAGCTTTGTAAAGAGCTCAATTTTCTTCTCATGGTGACACCATGTAAAACAGTCATGCTGCTGCCCACTTTGTATCACCGTTTATGATGAATTTTGGTGAAGTCTGATATCAGTTTTTAGTGAATTTATAAGGGTGCAGTGTTATTTGGTTCTCATATGGGGGAAAATAAAAACCTGGCGTTCTGGAGAAAGAGCCTCTTCAGGCGTACCATCTGTTTTACCATTGCAGTTTACTATCTATTTAACCATCTGACAGTCTTGTTCAATTCATCAACGTCACTCAGATTGTCCTAGTGTCTCTTTTTCTTCCTGCTACATATTTACGAGTTGAACTCCAAATTGTTTCACTCCTCCATCTGTTCTCTGATGTTGGCTTTATTGAAAAAAAAAAAAAAAAACTGTTTTCAAGACCAGACCTCCTATACTGATAAATTGAAAGGCTGTATTTTCACCCTTGGCAGACCTGATCCTGATCCTGACCCTGCTCTCTGGAGCTTGTTAGTTTGATGAATAGCTTCTTGTGGGATAAAAGAAGCTACAACAGAATGCTGAATCATGGGGAGATGTTTCTATCGACTGGATTGGGGAACAGTCACAGTGCTTTGAAGTCTAATGTGCCACCAATGAATGTCTTTTTTTTTTTTTTATTTAAAAAAAAAGCTAAAAGTAAAAGAAAAAAAATGAATGTCTTTTTGGAATATTGATATGATTAGCCAATTTTGCCTTCTCCTTTTTTGCAGTTATTGCTGCATCATTGCTATTTTTAGAAGTTGCTGGGATCCTAACTGACATTTTGGCAGTTGCAATGTCAAGGTAGCCGTGCCCTCCTCAGATCTTGTCTTCTACCTTCTCTTACGTTTGTCCTCAATGACTTTTCTTCCTTCGTCCTCCAGAACTCCCTCTGTGCCCCCCTCACTCTTTCAGCATGTGGCTTACCAGTGTGCATTTCCACCCACTGGGTGATTAGTGATGACCCACTGTCACTAACACAGACGTGCACAATGGGGATGCCTTAGTGTGTTTAGATCTTACACATAGACTCATGCATGTATGAAAATCAAAGGTTATACATAGAGTTATTTCCTAACACTGATGTTCATTCTTGATTGTGTTGAAAGATCTTACTAGTAGAAATAAGCTTTGTGAGTAGGAAAAGACAAAAATGGCCATTTTTTTTTTATTTGACTGGCTTAACTGGTAACTGGTCACAGGAAGATTGATATTTTTAATATCTGTAGGAGATGTAGCCATTTATGATATCTGTAAGCTCTTCAAAAATAATGCCAAATGAAGACTGAGAGATGCCTAAAGTAATGATTTTCTATGGAGGTACTGTTTCACATATTGCTCAGTATGTGCTACAAAATAAAATTTAAATAAGTTCTTATAAATTTCTGCATTCCCCCCTCAATAAATGAAAAAGTTAGCACTATTTATCATTATTAAGAGTAGCCTACATGCATTTCCAAGATGTAAAATGTGATTTATGTTGTCTGTAAGCATGGCATACTGAGGTGACAAAGCTTACATGTGCAGGATTGTATGTGTTAGTCTTTACATCCTGCAGTGAGACGCATATGTCAGCTTCTGTGACTGCCTGTTGGCAGCAGGACTGAAGATGAAGATGAACTAGTGTGTATGAATTCAGTGCACATATGTGTTAAACAGAGACTGTACAAAAAAGAACCCAAAACCCCTTTATAGATAAAGTCATCAATCCATTCATCACCTATAGGTTTTTCATTGATGATAGCTTTGAAAAATATGTTTCTCCTTTGTATTAAAGCAGCACAAAGGAACTGAAACATTTTTTGTTAAGGTCAGTTTCCTTTACAGGCTTTTAAGGCATGTTCAATAGTTACTTTTGTCTAGTCTCGTGTTTGATCACCATCTCATTTTCTCTCAATCTCTCAGTCACCTTTGCTACAATATATACCACCACGAGTTGCATCATTGTTGATGTTTGATGCAATGCCATAAAATGATAATTTTAACATCATACTTTAGATTTGAAATTTCTCCCAGTGTGGTTTGTAATTATTAGCTGATTTTTACATTGCCATTGCTCTCAGTTCATATTTACATTCTGTTCTTCATGTGACCTTATTCTGATTTTTTCATCCCATGTGGCAGACAGTCAAATATGACCTCCAACGATCATAGCCGATCTTATCCAATAATAAGTGTAAGCTTGTTGGTTCTTTTGTTTGTTTTTGTTGTTTTTTTTTTATAAAAAAGAAAAAAGCGTGTGCCTTTCACAACTTCCATTACAGCCAATTACTTTTATTGAACCACCTGAGACCATTGCAGTCTAAATGCTCACATACTGTGGAACACTGAGGAGTATCAATGCGCCAACTGAAATAGGTCCATATACTTCATCTTCTATCTCACCTTTGTTCATTCAAAATTGTTCAGCTTATAAAAAAAAAAAAACGCAATACAAGCAATAAAATTTAATTGACCATCAAGACCTACAGTGTAAAGGCAGCCTTGTTGAAACTATTCCATTCTTAAAAGCAAAAAAAAGAATATGGTTTCTGAATACAATAAATGGGGGGTTCCGTGGCATACGGGCTAGAGAACTGGGCTGGCAACCAGAGGGTCACCAGCTCAATCACCAGCCAGCACCAATGATGTGGGCAGGGGGAGTGCCCAAACAAGCACCTCCCTGTGTCCACATCCATGGACAAGGTGCCCCTGAGCAAGGCATCCAAAATCCCCCCAGGCACCACACCACACAATTATCCAACAGTTTTCCATCATTTTTAAGACAGCGGTCCTGACCTTTTCAAACATTTTTCAAAACTATTAGGTTTTGGTTGCGGAACATGCTTTAACCAACTCAACTCTGCCTGTCAGGATAAATACAGTGACAATTCTGTAGCATTCTGCAAGGATTTTTTTGTGCAGGTTCATGTTCTCTTCTGTGTGAGATGATTTCAAAATAAAATAGAGGAATAGTGGTTTCCAACTTCTCTGTCTCCCTATTTTTGTGGGTTTTCCTTTGAATTGTTTCCCGTCTTTGCTTTTGTTTCTGTGTGTTTTAATGCACCATTATGTCTTCTCCTGACTGGCCACAAAGTACTTGTTTATCAAAAATCCTTCTTTAGCCATGTTAAACTCATCAACAACAACAATTATGAGAGTATTTTCCAGTTCTTTGTTCTGGTATGGAGGGAAGTGATGTCCATTCATGTCTGCTTTCAGGTTTTGATTGAAGATGCAGTTACTGGTTGCAACCTGAAGTCTGTAAGGATGAGAGCGGGCCACAATGAAACATGGTAGAGGCGCCATCATGATTTTGGCCTGCTTTGTTTCTTTTAGAGCATTGACTATATCAAATCAATCATGAAAGGGGACGTTCCTGGAGATTTTAAATGTGTAGAGGATTTCTTACCATGACTTACGCAAACATGCACTGATGGATACTCACTGATGGAAGTAACTAATTGTGTTTATGGTACAAATTGTGCTTGTATTTTTAAATGTTATTATATGATCCCCTTTCTTAAGTTACATCACTCATTTGGATTTATTTCTGAAGCTATTCTGAATTATGTGTTTGAGATCAGCGCTATCAGATATTGTTGACGGGACTGTATTTGTGTCCAATTTATTACCTCATTTGGTCTATGGCTGCTTTAACTGATAAAGCACCATTAAAATTATATTAATATTTTCAGAATCTTAAGATATATTCACCAACACCTGACATTCCTGCAAGCTCCAAACAAATTATATTTGATTAAGCTGCTCTGTGCACTCAGAATCCTGTTTGTGTGCCATAAACACTGTTGATATGCTGCTTGCTGCTTGCTGTTTGCTATTAAGATATATTTTCAGATATTAGTTGGGCTGTCAGGGAGCAGGACTTTGGATGAGATACAGAAACAGGGCAGGAAGCCCACAATGTCAACATGGAGTGATGACGTCAGGATCAGACTCTGAGAGACAGCTTTACCCAGCATGCTTTGCTTGTAGCATTTCTGCAGTGCCCATAAATATTAAAAGATTATGAAAAGAGAGAAGAGGCATATTGGGTGGGAGGGGGCTGTACTTCACACAGCTGGACAAGGAGGGAAAGATCTTAAAGAAGAAGAGAAGTGGACTAAATAAGTAGTGACAATGAATGAATGAATGAGCAAACAAAGTGCTTGTGAATACAGAGTTTACTTTTATGTGCTGCAGGGACAAATGTCAAAAACAGTAGTGTGATCGTAAAGACAAGTCTAGAAATTATAACGAGACAGTACCGTGTACTTAAAAGGGAAAATATATTTTTTCTGTTGCATGAAGAGATTATTTTCATTACTCTCAAAATGTTCAGCAACACATGCAGAGAGCTGTGCTTCTGTATCTTCAGATTCAGAGCGTGCAGTGTACAGTGTAAAGTATAATAAATTATTGAGATGAAAAGAAGTGGACTGGAAATTCTTTATGAGGTCTAGAATCTGCCAATAAAATAAAAAATAATAATATTTTCAATAAAAACAAAACTGTATATTCAGTATTTACACTTGGGGGTGAAAAGTATGAAATATGAAGAGAAAATTATATATAAAAAAAACATTATTATGATTTAATTGAAAAATAAGTTTCAAAATGGAAAAAAGCTAAATTAATATGTTTAGAGGAAAAAGAAAAAAAGGACATTAAAAATACAAAAAAACAAAACAATACACTAGAATCAGCAGTTTAAGTGATGCCACATTTTGTTTTGTGAGTGAATGACTGCTGTAAAGCTCTTCATTTCTTCTTTGTGTTTGTGGCAGACTGTTGTAGACCTATGCAGCCTGGCTTGTGTTGTAATAATAGTCCTTGCATAATAAAATTAGGAAAAATATATAATTGTAGAGGAACCGCTTTGTCTTGTTGTTTTCCCCTGCAAGTTCCACCTGGTTATTTTCAGGCACTTCCTTTGGCAATGGATTTGTATATGAAAAAGCCACTGGGAAACATCAAGAACATGCAGGGCAGTGGGTCATGAGGACCACCACTATCAGGGTTTTAGCAACTAAACCAGAAGTGGGAGTTTGGCTAGTGGCTTATCTTTGCATATGCACTAGCAGGATAAATCAATTTTGTAAATCAATCTTTGCAGGATAAAAAAATTCCTAATAAGAGTGTTTTGTTTTGTTTTTTATTTGTTTTATTTTTGCTCCTGCATAATGAGACTTCATGTCCTAGTGTTCTGGCACTAGGACAAAAAATACAAACAGTACATACAATATACAGGTCTGTAGGGGAGGGACCTCACAAAATGCAGCTCACAGACCCATATGTTGAAAAGGATCATTGGAGCCAGGTTTCCCTTGCCCGGACGTGGGTCGCCGGGCCCCCCCCCCTCTGGCCCAGTGTATGTAAAGTGTATGGGGTCCAAAAGGGTAACATAGGCCCCCCTTCCTGTGGACTCATCACCTGGAGGTGGGGCCATAGGAGTCGGGTGTGAAGTGAGTTGAGCAGTGGCCAGAGGCAGGGACCCTGGCAGTCCGATCCTCGGCTGCAGAAGCTAGCTCTAGGGACGTGGAATGTTACCTATCTGGTGGGGATGGAGCCTGAGCTGGTACACAAGGTTGAGCGGTTCTGACTATTGATATTGTTGGACTCACCTCGACGCATGGCCATAACTGTGACTGTAGGCAAGTTTGTAACATGTGTTCATGTACAGAATATGCATGTATGTATGTATGTGCCCCTTTTGGCACCATGATTTTTTTTTTTTTTTTTTTTTACTTCATGTTTTAAGTAGGCAGCACGGTGGCTTAGTGGTTAGCACTGTTGCCTCACAGCAAGAAGGTTCCCGGTTCCAGCCTCCATAGGGGCCTTTCTGTGTGGAGTTTGCATGTTCTCCCTGTGCTTGCGTGGGTTCTCACCGGGTACTCAAGGTGTGAGTGAGTGTGTGAATGGTTGTCTGTCTATATGTGGCCCTGCGATGGACTGGCGACCTGTCCGGGGTGTACCCCTGCCTTTCGCCCAAAGTGAGCTGGGATAGGCTCCAGCAGACCCCCGTGACCCTGAACAGGAAATAGCAGGTATAGATAATGGATGGATGGATGTTTTAAGTATTTGTATGAAATGCATGTTTCTGTTTTCTCTATCTCTGTGTGTGAGAGAGGTGTGCATGCATTTAGACATCAATGCATAAAAGAAGGAAAAGCATGCTTTGATTGTAATGGGCTACAGAAGCAGTGGCCTGACAGAGGCTATAAATATTTCAGAAGCTCTGTTTTAGCACAGAGATGCAGAAGACAACGGGAAGATCCTCGTTTTGATGTGTCTCATCATTTTGAGCTGGGAGGGAGAATTTTGTAGGCTGCAAAATAAATTTATATAATCTTTTCAGTGTCAAATTGTTTCACTTTCTACGATAAAGAGGTGATGGACTACAACTGATTATGCTTTTAAAGACATGCAGGCAAGACGGGTAACATTAGCCTCGAGCTGCTGTGGACTCAACAATCTTTCATTTGTAACACAGAAATGCGCATTTCCACAAAACTGAACTCAGGAGAAGAGATGATGTGCTGAAATAAGAATCACCCTCAGACTTTCATATTTGCACAAGCTCATGTTTGGTATGTGCAGCTTGATAAATTCATAGCAAACATCTTAACTGCCTTTTTCAGAGTGTTCTCACAGATATTCATACGTTATCTCATTATTTGTTAGGTATAAGTCGTTGTCGTTGCCTGTCACAGTTTAAAGTGAAGGATCCCTGTACAGACTTGAGTGTGGCAGATAAATAATTGCAATGATTTTCATTTACACCACAGCTTAGAGATCATGGTGATCAGACTTACTCTTTTTCAGTCACAAACATATGTCCTTCTTCCCACATAGATTTGTTTAATTGCATGAGTAAAACAGTCTGACTTATGTTTAACACAGTATCTCACATTCAGACACTCCTACTATCTATCTGTCAATACTGGGTCAACTACCACTCTGTAGACTATTGATTTTTGGCGTTCTTGGTTCAGTGACTTCATGTTGCCAAGCATTAGGCATACTCTTCAACTGATCTTGTATTTACTGGCTCTGAATTTGAAATGAAGAAATCCTAGTAATAAGTTGTAGCAAAAAAAAAGGTTATTTACATGGCCTTTAACTCTTAGGTATTGTACTGGCAAATGATTTGGAGCAGACACTTTCTTGTCAGTGAATGTTATCAAGTCCTTCAAGTGGATATACAGCACTAAAATGCTATTTTGTGGTGTTTAAAACCGATAAATATTTCAAGCTTGTTACAAAGAGGATAGTTCTTTAAATGTTCTTCTTAGGGATCAAATTTTGCTTGTTTGATTACTAGCCTCTCTCTCAGTAATACTACACCAAAGATCAGTTTACTTTTCAGTAAAACAGTAGGACATTTCTCACACATCACTGAACAGGTCTGTAAGTGGACATCATTGAAGGCCCATGTGTGAATACATGGCCCTGAGAAAAATAGTAAATTGCCACTTTTATTGTGTTTGAATATGCTCCAGTTCTACAAAGTGCATCTCTTAGAAGTGTTTCAGTTTTCTTTAATTCTCTTACATAGGACATCATCAAAAGCAAATGTCTGCATAGATGAACTATTACTGAAAGATAATTTGGGAAAAACTTAAAATAGAGGCTACCCGAGTACAGTGGAAAATGACGTGTAAGGTGGCAGCACTCGCCACTCATCCAGGACTTTTTGGCCTTTTCCGTGCTAGTCGCTTCATCCAGTTATTCCAGGCAAAGTAGGCAGGATCACCCCTTGTGTAGCTGTCAGTGCTGATCTTTTCCTTGTCAAAATGATGGGAGCGTAGCCTAGAATTTCTTGTGAGGTTCAGCACGTCGACATTCTTTCCCGTTCTGTCCTTCTTCTCACGGTAAATCAGTGCCTTCCATCCTCTCTGTGCAGAGATCTGTCAGCCACTTTACCAATGTCACGTCAGCCATGAAGGTATAGATGTGCAGCTTCTTTGCTTTGGAGCTATGTGAGGTACTCTCTGCAGCAGCAGTACACCATGGAAGTTTGAAGACAGAAAATGCCATAAAATTAATGATTTGTATCACTTGTTTTCTGGCTTGTTGCTTTCTTTTCCAGAAGTGGTTGTATCTCCAAAAAGCTCCAAATGTGACATTACTGCCACCTAGTTGATAGGAATAGCATCATTTTGAGTACTTAGCCTCCATTACATAGAATATGAAGTGAATGCTGATGATGATACATCAAATAGCTAAAATCAGATTTTAGACTTGTTTGAATGAGATTAACTTGACAAGTGGGGCTGCACATCTTCAACTTCTATTTGTCCTGCTGTCAGAATGTAAAAAATCATATGGTCAGGGTTTCTCAGAAGCACCTAGAGACAACTTTGTTGTTAATAGAATTCATGTAAATAAAATTGAATTGAACTGAACTGAATTGGATTCTCTCCTGGACCCTGCATGGTTATTGTGTCTACTCATTTTATGTACACACATAAAATGAGTAGACACAATAACCATGTGTACTGAGTTTGTTTGGGAATCTGTCTTCTGTGAGAGAAGTGGGTCTTGGTTAAAACCCATGAGGGTTCATTACTGTGATCCATCTCCCTCGCTTTAGTGCCAACGCTAACATACTGTGGCATCGATGCAGCTATTTTTAGACTGGACTGCGTGTATGTGTGTGTGTACATGTGTATGCGCACATGTTTTTGATGGTATTTTCTCTCTATTTCTATTCTTTAATCAATCAGAGAATGATTTTCCCATTTATGCTCTCAGCAACAGAGCCACCATTGCATCATGCAAAGTAGTAATCTGTGTCTGTCCAGTAGTTCTCATAATAGATCAAGTATATTCTTCTATATATCAAACATTATTGAATCTTAGACTTAGACATATTGACATACTGAAAAATAATGTTTATTGGTTGTAAATTATGAGAAAGCTCTTAGATATTCATTTAAATGCATGCATGCAATAGAAGTTAAAGTTTAAAAAAAATAGCTCATATGATATTGTTATTCTGCTAGTCTTTAATACAGACAATTTAATTGTCAGATTGAAAAAGAATGATATTACTTTATTAACAAGGATTTAAACAATAGCATGCTGATACTTGTGAAAAAAATAGTAACTGATATTTTTAGTACCCATCACGTTGTAGTGTAAAGGAGATTAGTTGCATGTTGAATTGTGTGGACAAATCTGAACTTGAAGTGACATCAGTACCAATTTCAAAATCACAAGTGACAGGAGCTGCCACAACAATTAACATGCACATTCAGCTTTCTGCCAGTGTCTTCTGCCACAAAAGATCCGGACTGCATAAAATCATCAAAAGTTTCTAGCAAAGAGAGTTTAGGATTTTCAGATCGTATTTTACTATAACACAGGAAATTGTCCACCTGGAGGGAAGGCCTAGAGGTAGCATCTGTGGACAGGCAAGCAATTAACTTATTTAGGCTTTGCCCTATTGTAGGGTTCACCAAAACAGATCATTGTGTTCCACGTAGTGATTTGGTTGATGCTTGCTTGTGACCCCTCAGTGGCTGAGTTTTGGGTACTGGATAGGCCTGCTGCTTATATATCAATATCTGATGATAAGAATCATTAAATCTGTCACAGAGATGTTGAATTTAGACAGCAGTTTAGTTTTCTTTATGTTAGATCAGTAAGTCTACCAAGTGGAGACACATTGTTTGTGTGAAGTGTACAACGTTCCAATGTGGAACATGATAGTCATTAATCTAGAAGAAATGGAACTGTTTATGTGTTTTTCATCATTTTTTAAGAATTTAGGTTGTGATGTGTTTTGCATTAACCTAAGGGTAAACAGTCCCCAGTCATTAACCATTTGCTTTGTAGTTTGAGTTTATATCTTCAGAGTTTCATGTTTATAAGTCTTCAAAGTTGGGATGCAATTCCATTCGTATATTTCTGAATCACCTGTTACATCTGTGTACTGAAACAATAATGATAAAATTTATTATTTTTTGTTCCTGTCTTTTTTCAGGTCAAGTATTTTAGCACTTGTCTGGATGGAATATTTCTATATATTTTTCTGGCTGTATGGATTTTTCTTGCTATTTAGCCTGCTGCGCATGTGTCATATATCTGAGACTTATAAACAATGTACTGACTGGACATAGTTAAGTTTTTGTATTGGTTTTCTTATTTTGGTCAGTTTTACACTCGCTGCCTGTATTATTTTGAAAGAGGTATTTTTCTTTGAGCTGCTGCGTCAGTTTTGATTCCTACACTTGTTTCTTACACAGTTGGTCTGAATTCAGTTGATTACTGTGTAGTGCAATAGTGCTTAAGTTCATTTTAGGAGACTTTAGCTATGTGCCACACTTTAGAGGTTACCTGAGTATCAAGAAATTGTGCTATTTCTATCCACTAGGTGGCAGTAATGTGTTTGGGCTTTTTGCAGACATTACCACTTCCAGTAAAGAAAGCAACAAGCCAAAACAACCAATACAGATCACTTATTTCTATCTTTAAACAAACATGTTGTAGCCTACAATGCTGCACAGGTACATCATATAGGTCCAAAGTAAAGAAGCTATACATCTATCCCTTAATGGCTGACGTGATGTAGCTAAAGTAGCTGGCAGATGTCTTTGCACAGAGATCCAAGATGGAAGGCGCTGATTCAGTGCAAGAGGAAGGACAAAATGGGGAAGAATGTCATTGTGTTGACCCTTACGTGTAATTCAAGGCTATGTTCCTGTCATTTTGAAAAGATCAGCACTAATGGTTATAAGAGTGGTGATCCTGTTTATTTTGCCTGGAATAACCAGAGGAAGCCACTTGTGCAAACCAGAAAGGCACAAGTCCTGGATGAGTGTGAGCGCTGCTTACTTTTTCACATCATGTTCTGCAGTATTAGTATAAATTAATTAATATTAGTATAGCCTCTGTTTATAGATAACAAGCAGGCAAATTTTATAGTCTTTCCCTAAATGTATTTACTCTACAAAGGAAGATTTTATTCCACTGGAAGTTTTCATATTGCTCATTTCTGTTGTGTATTCCTTGATTGGTTTAACACAAACTCAAATGTTCTCTCAGCTTCAGTCACGTGTGGACTTCAGTATGTTTGATTACGTATATTACACAGAGCTTTGAATATTTGTTGTAATCATCTGCCACAGCTCCGGGACCCATATAATGGTATTTGGGCCAGCTAAGAGAGCTAATTACTATTATTTTAAAAACAGTATGGCATGTTGTGTTGTTAATCATACAAACAGAAATTGTTTGTACTAACAGGCCACTGCCAGTGGCTCTTGGATGATCTGGAAGGGTTTGAAGACAAAGATAGCCTGCTTGGCACAGCTGGCTAGAGCCTGCTAGCTGGCTAGCACCAGCTTTTGGCCAGAGCCTGAAGCAACAGCTTAGGTGTGCACCAGAAGCCAAACCACCTTTTAGCCGAGGGAGCAGACTGCAGTTGGACCACTGCTCCAGTGGAGCTCCACTGAAGCCAATGCTTTGGTTTATTCGTTGTATCCCTTTGCCCCAAGATCCCCAGTTCTTGAAGAAATCCAGGAAGTAATAAAACATGTAATTCTTCGACTGACCCTTGGCCACACAGTATGAGGAAAAATAGGTTTCAAAGTCGTTGATGTCATAGACTGGACTGGGCTGGACATTACTTTGTCTAGTAATGGCCAGTTTATAATTTTCCCATTTTAACATTAACCGGGGTTGGGTGGAGTCAGCTACTGCCTATATGGCGTCCTCCATTAAACCCCCCCCAAAAATGGGTATCAAAACCACTCTTCCAAAAACAATGGCTGATGCAGAGGGTTTTCCAGTTGTCCTTTTACAGTCTACATTTAAAATTTGTGAATTATTCTGCTGTTACTAAACCCAAACACACCTTTAAGGGTGCAGTAGACTGCATCTGTTGACTGAACCTGGTTATTTTTAAATTCAAGTCATGTAGGATGATGTTTGTTGGACCTTCACTTTAAAGTTATCAAAGAATAGCCTCACCCAGAGTTCTCACTCAGGGTGGTATATTGGTTAATAATTTAGTCTGCATTTCAACAGAAAGTTTAGCATAGAAATGTGATACCTGCCACCTTGAAGTAATTGAGTTATAAATTAGTCTAAAATTAGAAATCTCATAAGGTCTGTCCCAATTCAGCAGCCGCATCCTTCGAAGGACCGTCCTATGTAGTCTACGTATGCTGCGTCCTCTGAAGGCCGGGTAGGCCGGAAGTCAGCATCTGTGAATTGGGACGGTCTAGCCTTCAGATTTACCCCCGCCCTTACCTTGGTGTTCGTCCTGTTGCGTAGCAACCGTGACAGTGCTGAACTGAAGAGAGAATGGAGATTGAAATTTTGTTAATTTTTTTTTTATTACTTTTTTATTTTTAGAACTACAACAGTGCCCGCGAAGAGGCGACTGTTCTGTTTTCTCAGCTTAATGAAAGCTAATGAGAGCTTAATATAAGCGGCAATAGTTGAAGAACTACGGGACCCGCTGTAAAAGCTCATTTGCTGTCTTGATGATTTCTGTCAAAATAAGATACAAAAAATGTCTACACAAATGACAAAAGCCTATCACCATAACCGCTTTGGGCTTTTAATTTTTGCGTTCCCGGGCTACAATAGAATTTTCCGGTATACCCGCAATGCATCTCGAGATAGGGCAGGCCGAGAAGGATACACTGGACCCGTCCTTCAAATCGGGAAAAAGGAGGACGCATTTGTAGGCCGCATTTGAAGGATCCTTCGAATTGGGACAGCCTTTGGCGCGTCGCTATGACGTAATCGGCCTTCAAATGCGGCCTTTGATGGATGCGGCCTCTGGATTGGGACACAGCTATAATCTCTGTGAAGTGGCAGCTCATTTTCATTCATTTGCTGTAAATTGATTGATAATTGCTTGGTAATTCATGCAGCTACTTCAACTATGTGAATTTTTTAATCACCAGTACAACAATCAAGTAACACTGGTTCCTGCGAAACATGATGATTCATCAATTTCAGAAACGACAACAAGAACATTATGTGGGGAAATGTTTTTGTGTGTAAGTGAAGGAAACCTCTGTAGAAGGATTGGATTGAGTTACAGGCAGGGTGGAGGAAGAGAGCATTTGCTGTATGTAGCCCTGAGTGCTGCATACAGAGTTGTTTTAAGTAATTTTATTATTTGGTTTAATTGAAAAAATAACTGAAGAAAGCTGTTGAAGAGGGAGGAAAGACGGTAAAGAAAGGACTGCAAGGATGGTCTTAAAGCAAAATAGACTCTCACCTGACTGCAATGTGAACACAACTCTTATCACTTTCTGGAGGCTGGTGCAAGATTTCTTTTTCATTTCTAATAAATGTGGTCAGCTTACACCACAGAGCAGGCCTCATGAACACTCATTAGCAAAAGCATATTGCCCATGATGAATGCAGATAGAAAAATGGTTCATGAGGCTGTGGTGTGGAATTACAGGGGAGGAATGTAGGTGGTGTCTGTGGTCAGTAATACAGAACATGTTATCAGCACAGAGGAATAGAAACAACAAAGGAGCAAACTGTGAAACCTAAAATGGCTTTTGGCTGTAGAATAAAAATCAAAACATGTACTTTTATTCAGCTGAATGCCTCAAATGGTGCAATGTGAGGTAAAGTAGTTTGACATGCATTGGAAAATACTCTATACTGTATGGGATTCTTTTTTCTTTTTGGTTTACATTTTTTTATGGAGAATAAGCATGATATAATTTCATCACTCACTCATACACAGCAACACCATTGTGGATTGTTAGGTGGGAAAGATCTTGTCTCAGACATAGACTGTTTGTGGTCCCATCTCTCAGTTACCTGGTACAAAGTATTATCTTCTGCAGTGGTGAAAGTAGTTTTAAATTCATGATAGTACTATTACCAAAACCTTTATCACTTTCAATTTCAATATGCCTTATTAGCCTGAATGTAGGTGAACAATATTGCTAATATGTGTATATATATATATGTGTGTGTGTGTGTGTGTGTGTGTGTGTGTGTGTGTGTGTGTGTGTGTGTGTGTGTGTGT
>JBAMYA010028302.1:0-41957 GCA_037176975.1 Arrhamphus sclerolepis | reverse complement strand
AGTGACCACATCCAAAATAAAGCCAGGAAAGCAGAGGTGAAGTGTGTGTGTGTGTGTGTGTGTGTGTGTGTGTGTGTGTGTGGGTGTGTGTGTGGGTGTGGGTGGGGGGGACTTGCACACAAATCTCCACAACACACTGAAGGAGAGTGAATAATCTAAGAAGTAGGAGATGGGATCAGTAGAGGTTGAGTGGTTGGAAAAAAGAGAGACCCAGCAGTCTCAGATGACTCTGAAGCGCAGGCTAAGTTTTGGAAATGACTCACCAAACCTCATATGTAAAATTTTCTCTATGAGCTAATGTGAACACACATTAACTCCAGCCACAATTGCTGCAACAGAGAGATACATCGCTAACGCACAGGGCCAGAGATGATGTCAGCCACACCATGTGTTTCTGTTCACTTTTCTGAAGTGAAGGACTAAGCACTGGTTTCCAGATCAGAATAGCAACAGCTTACATCAGCAACTGCCCTGGATTTCAAGTCTATGATCAATCTTCAAGTTAGCCAATTAAGATAAAGATTTTCAGAACACTGGAAACTACTTAAAACTTTCAACACCAGAACCAGTGGCCCTTTAAAGGGGGTACATGTTATTGTCAACCATAAGCCTGAGAATGGGTTGGGGTTTAAGAAGTTAAACATAGTGCACATAATGACACTGTACAACAAGCAGTCTGGGTCAGCGCTCTGTGTTCAAGACTCAACGTCAGGATTCTTGTGTTTGCTCCTCTAGATGTGACAGGTAGAACATTATTTCCTGACAATGTTGACTGTTAAAGGCTCATAGTATGAAGGATGTAAAATCTAACACAGAACCAATTCATAAACACTCTCTTGGGAAATTCCCACAGGAAACATCACACACTCTCTTCTGCCCACAGATATTACATGACGGGGGGACGCTTCTGTCAGAACTGTAACACACACACTTCCTTAACGACAACAAAAAACATTTGCAAAGCAGGCAACCACCAGCTACATGCAGTCCGCATCATGCTTCTTAGATCACACAATGGAAATTTCACACATTATACATAGAAACTGAAAGAGTTAGCAGAATTTAATCACAATTAATAATAAGCCTCTTTCCTTGTCTTGCTTCAGTACCTAAAGTTTTTATTTATATATTTTAACATGCATTCTACCAGTTCTGGGAAAACTTTACAAGCGAGACACTGCTTTTCTATCTAGGATGTGTTGCTCTATCCAGCTGTTGCTGTCTGTGGGAAACGTTGATCAGACAGCAGCAACAACCTTGAGGAGCTATGGGAATGCACGGTCCTAACAAAGCCAAAGGAATTAGTCCCTCAAGTCTTTAGCTCTCACAAAATCATATTTGTTTTCAAAATATATTTGCAATTACACTATATCTCCATAAAACGTCACCTAGATGGAAGCATTTGACCCATTAATGACTAAATAAAGTAGGTTTGTAGATATTTGTAATTAATTTCCTATGAAACAAGACGGAAAAATAGAAAAAACCTTGAGTAATCCTACAGTCAGAGATGTACACTACCTTTGACTCCAATTAAAACACTTTTATACCCCTCCACCCATGTCTACAAAGCCAAAACTTTGTTTCCCTAAAGTAGGGGGTGGGGATGCATACAGAAGCCAGCAGCACTCCATGAGCCATTTCATGGTCACTTCATCTGTGTCCTCATCTGTGCACCCCTATGGAGCATCATGTGCCTTACTGCTGACCTAGCACCTTCTTGTGACCAGCACCAGTCCAGTCCTGCTCACTGCCAGGCACACAAAGCAGTGGGATTTAATTTCAATATACTGCCTTCACAATGAAATCTTAAGATTTTCCTGTTGCCACTTGACTGATGTTGATTAATAATTTTACAGCACTTTACTTACACCCCTGTTTTATTTTATTCAGAACTTTTTTATTGTGTGCATTGCTGTCACACCCCTAATTTTAACTGTATTTTATGTTTAACGTAAAGCACTTTGAATCTCCTTGTTGTTGAGTTCTGCTCTATAGATAAATCCAGCTCGCCCTGCCTTGCAGCTTATCTGTCTGTCTTGCACGTCCTCCTAACTACATGTTTGGATTCTTATCCTAAAAGGACGTGTGAGATGATGTACTCCACTGCTGCATGTTGGGTCAGGTATTGTGATTAGTCAGAGCACTTCCAAGCATCAGATTTAAAGCAAAGGATATTTTACCCTCTTATTGTATAAATATGAGCCTAACAGTGAAAAATAAAATTGCTCTCTCTACACATTATGAGCTGTCTTTTATATGTTCACCCTTTGACCTACCATGAACCACGCAAACCAGGAACTAAGTGCCAAAGTGCAATAACTTCACTGTCTATGAGTTAGCCAAATTACCACTGGTCCCAACGGACTTTTCCATTTGAAGAGCATTATTTCCTTTTGTGAGATGTAAAGGAAAGACATTTTTCCTACAAGTCACTGGGATTTAATTGGCTATAGAATCTCTCTGTCTAATCACTGTGCTTTTATGCTTTTAGTCAATCATGGAATCTAAAAACCCTGTAATTTGGATTACAGGACTGGGCCACTCAAACGTGGTAGTGAGAGAGGAGAACACAACCAATATGCCCAACAACCATTCATGGCATGATTTACCATACAACATCAAACCTTAATTTTGAAAATTACTGAGATTTTTCAAGTAGGACAGAAAATTGGATGCAAGTCTGCAGCAATGATTAAATACAGTGGCAGCGCATCTGCAGTAGATTTGAGCATTCATCTGGTAAGTTGTCACAGTGAATTTTTAAAAGCTGATGCATCTAGCACAAGCAAGAACAACATTAATACAAAAGATAAAGACACAGATAAGTTTTTCAGACACTTTTTCTAACTACAACTTGGTGCGGTCAAAGATAAATGCAGCTTTTATTGCTCTATTCATCTTACAGTGTGGCTGGCGATGACTGCCTTTATGACATAATGAAGGTACGTACATTAGAGCTGTGATAAAACCAACATATAAGCACCAGATTAGAATATAAAAGTAAAAAACATTGTTCAACCTTAACTATCAACAGGTATTTTTAAGAAATTTTAATAGTTATTACAAGTTATGTGTTTCAGGTGACAGAAATACTTGTAAAGTCCTGGTCTTTGATTAAATATATCTATTTGAAGGTGACCATACAATGAGAAAAAATTGGTTTTATTTACAATAGGGTTAAAAAAAGATTTAGAACCATGTCAGACTGTATGAAATCACTTCAAACCAAATCACTGTTTACAAATGCATCACCCTGAATCGTGTCATATCCCATCTGTGAACAAACATACTGAATCGTCTCGTAAGAAAGAGTTACACATCTCTATGAGTCAGTTTTTCGACTACCAATCAAACTCTGCCTTCTTCTCCATGTCCCCTGGCTCCAAAAACAAACATGGCAACAACCAAACTTGGCGCTTCAAAACAAAAGCCTAAAACCCAATTATTAGTGTTTTATTACCAACTTCTCCATCTATGCTCTCAGATGATCTTATTTTAGTTGCTTGTCATTGCTTCCAGCTAAATAACAATGTACATTCCTGCTCATTTCTCATTTCATTGACATAAGCTAAATGATTACAGGTGGCAGTTTGGCATACCATGAAAAAAACAACATCAATCAAGTAGAAAGAACTTTGTCCTTCGCCATTTCTGTGCTTAACATATATAATCAATCATCAAAATGATGAGAGTTTGGGGATTTCTTAAAAAAATGGTTGCCCAGTTCAACCAAAATATTGTTTACACAGTTAAAAGTAAAAACCAAGACTTTATAGTGGCTTCTGGAAAGCCTATGTTTTAATTACACAGAACAGCATGATAAAGGATTTGAGAACATCTACATTCATCAGAATTTGTTTAGTGCATTATTTCTTTATTTACCAAGATGAAGTAACGACAAAGAAAATAGTCTGAAGACACTTTCTGTCACAAATTCAGCAGGACATTTGGTTCTTATGGAATTTACTTTCCACCCATATAGACTTACTCTGACACCAACCGACAAACTGATAAAAGATGCAGCAGTCCGATGGAACAGAGATAAACCAGCCAGTCATGCAGGTATCTGTGATGAGTGAGCTAACGCTACCTGCTCAGGGTACTGCCAACCTCGAATCTCAGCCACTGTGTTGAAAGAGTCAGCATCCGGCAACGTCTTGGCTTCCATTGTGAGTCGAACCACAATCCTCTGTCCCCTCTGGGTCAAACGCCACATCAGCTCAGCATCTTCTATAGTGATACAGGCTGTAGGGATGTGCTTTACTCCTTCTTGGTAGTCCTGCCATCCTGTGTGAGGACTAGACAAACAAAGAGAAAGACAGTGATGTTGCTGACTAAACAGCCAGTCCCACATGTACTTTAAAAGTACTAGAGAGGGTTAGACACCTGTTAACAGAGAATGGAGTGACAGATCGAATGAGTGTGGCCACAGCCCCCACTTTGGCTGCCTCTGAGGCACCAAAAGAACGGTAAGCCACTGTCTTTTCATAGCTGACAAATGGCTGGTTAAAAACCACAATCTTTCCTGCAGTCTCATTGGCTCTATGCTTCAGCTCCTCAAAAGACTGAACCACCAACACCTCTGCTTCCACACCTGAAGAGATAAGGGTGATCACTGAGGGGAAGGTAGATGACAGATAAAGATAGCTTCATAAAGTATCCCCTTTACCCTCAGGAGGCGTTCCTACACTGCTGCCCAGACCCAGTATAGCCAGGCTCTTAGCCCTGGGAACAATCATTTCTGCACTCTCCTTCCCTCTTACCCAGTGTGGGATTTTGACTGGTTCTGAAGAAACCACATAAGAAGAAACAAAAACAAAACAGCTGTTACAGCAAAGATCAAGTTCCTTTTAAAACAGCTTATGATGCATATGTCTTCAATCCATCACTCACTTCAAATGTCAAGCTCACTCACCCAGATGTACATCCAAGCCATCCTGTTTCATGGCATTGTACATGTAGTTGATCGCCTTATCCAGGCTGGTTGAGCCACTGACACGGTTCCCTACGGTGTCGGTAAAGTCAGCCAGTCGTGTGTAAGAACGGTTCTGGGCGGCACCGGACACAGCCAGCTCAATTATCTGTTGGGCCACTTCAGCATAGGTTGTTACCTCATCAGCTACGTCTCCAGCTGAGATGAAAATAAAAGCCAGGTGTTAACACCGTGTCTTTTCACACAATAGATCAAGGAGGAAAGGTAAACATGCAGACTACCTTACAAAGGAAAGGTCAGTGATAATTACACTGTTAATGATGGCTGACTGCCTTTGCATCAGTCAGAGGTCAACATTAATAAAAAAAGAAAGAAAGAAAAAGGCCATGGTCATCGTCCACAATGAGATGGTAGAGGGGGCTGTGTTACCTCTCTTTACGATATGTGTGGATGCAGTCCTGGTAGCAGATGTTAACTCCATGGATGGAGCAGGATGGCTGTCACACATATGAGACAGAAACATCAAGAGGAAAAGGAGGAAGCTCAGCCTCCTCTCCCAAGTCATCTGCAGGCAGACACATCAGTGTAATTATAGAATAAGTCTTTCAAAACTTTGCTTTAAAAAAAAAGCAAAGCAAAACAACAACAACAACAACAAAAACACCTGAAAAGGGAAAATTTCCCTTAATCAACAGAATATGTGCTTAAACTAAGAAGTGGCTCCAAAACCTCATAATTATGTGTTTATGCTCTTTAATACTTCTGGACAGCTTTAGCTCCAGTTAGTTAGCTCAGTAGGCCTATATCTATCAAAAAACACCACATTTATCATAATAATACAGACATATTTCCTGCTGTAGTTAATTTTTCAGGACAAATGAAACAGTCATTGGAGCACATGTGTTTTTGCTACAGACGGAGAACAGCTGAAAGATCTGCCTCAACACAAGTACACACAAAAAAATGAAGCACAAAACAAAAACAAAAAAACAATCCCTACGCACTTTAAACCCTTTCCTTTAAGCATTTAATAATACTTTCTGTATTGTGCTAATGATGTTAAACACTCACTGGCATCGTTTCTATAAAGCTTATGCAGTGTTACATTTGTTTCAGTCCAGAGATGCATTTTATTTAATTACTTCTTTTTTTATCATCAAGCCCTTGTAGCAGTTATGTAAAAGCCAGACCACTGCCTAAAGTCAGTCTAGAGCACATCTCCAGTCATTTTCACACAGCAGTAGCTATAATGCTATAAGCTATTTTGACGCGCGCTCTTTCCGTTAGGACAGTAATTACGAGTGAATGGAGTCTCATCAGTGTGATTACACGCAGCTGCTGACAGTTGAGAAGGCTCACCTTTGCAGACTTAGTCCGTCTTCTTTGTGGTTAGTCTCCGTACTCCTCCAACCACTGACTGTAAATACTGGACTAAGTATCCGGTCACGTGACCCATATATTTGTACAGGGAGCCTTTGAAGTATTTTTTTTTCTCAGATTGTCATGCTGCAAAGAGGCAGGACAAAGCTGTCAAAGCTAACAGAACCAATGGCCATCGGATTGGTCAGCTATTTATTTATCTTATGCAGTACAAAAAAAAAATCAGTCTGGTACAATTGTCATACAATTGTTTGGCACTTTTTTTTTTTTTTTAAGCTTTTTGTTTACTGCTTGGGAGCAACCCAAATGTCCTGCCATTGAGCTCATGCTCGATTATTTACAAAAAGGCTAGAGTGTCAGTACAAAAATCCAGCTTTGAAAGTGCTGGGTTGGCCAAAGCTTCTCAATGGAGCTACGGTCTGGGCTCTGTGGGTGGTCAGCCCACGTTTGAACATGTTGACTCGTGCTCTCTGGACCACTATTTCACCACTTCAGTCCAAGGAATCCTGACATTGACTCGGAATATGGTCGTGCCAGTCTGTTGATGGAAAAACATTCAGTAAACTTGGGTAAACCACTGAGCTCATTTCTTAGCAACCTCCATCATAAAGTTCCCCTCAGGCTTCCAAACAGAAGGCAGTAGGTTTGACGGGTGCATCACTTCATCCACCTCCATTTCTAACATGAAATAGCCATCTTTGAAAAGGGATGCATCAGACCACTCCATTTGACCTTTTTCCATTGCTCCTGATGGCAATCTTTCTGCTCCCCAGCAAATTAGGCATTTATCTGATTAGTTCCCCTTAAAGTGGTTTTCCTAAGACTTTACAGCTGTTAACTAGAGTTCTCCTGATACCTAGAGTTCTCTTAATATTTTGCAAATGTTCCAGCTTAAAGGCCCTGCAAGTTCTGTCAATGTTTGTCATTTAGAGACCGTCAAACCTTTCTTAACCTAATTTGAAGTTTTAAACTTTAAATCTTTTCTTGGTTGTTTTGTGTGCTTGATGAGGGCCAGTAATTTGATCCCTCTGAAACAATAACATCTTTTCAATTAATGGATTCAGTTTGTCAGTTTAATCAAAGTGGTGACATCTTCATCATTATGATTATTTCCATTTATCCTGGCATAACAAGTGCCTGGGCAGCAAAAGACTCCAGAGCTTATCTTTGCACTTTCTTCACCACTGACTGCACTATTATTAACATGCCACATTCTTCTTGTAAACATGTCAGTTCCCGCAATAATGCCAAGTGTATGGAATGCATTGTATCAACACTGTAGAAAACAAAGCACTTATCTGACCACATCCTAGTCTGTGGTTTTCATTCTTATCTTTTTCTTTTTTTCTTTTTTTACCACTAATCTTCATTCTTCTGCAGTCATTGTTATCCACTGTAGATGTCTTGTCTCACCCGTGTCACATCTTCTGATTCACCAATAGATATACAGTATTATGAACTTATGTGCATTATCAGGTCTTTAAAAACATCTGACCATTTTGTTCCGCCCAAATGCGGCTGGCTTTGTTTTAAACCTGTGTTTTTTTGTTTATTTATTTACCGGTAATCTTTATTGTTCCAGGTAAAATGTTGGAGAACCAGCTGTCATTTACAAACATGACAGAAGTAAAAAAATATAGACATATGCAAATGATCATAAAAACATTCCAACCTAGTGAAAAAAAACACAGGTTCCCTTCGCCTTGATGAGCCTTACTGATGCACACACATAAATGCAAATGTGATCTGGGACGATTAACATGAATTAACAATCAGTAAGAATCTGTTTTCCTGTAAAACTGAGCAAACACATGGAACAAAAGCAATACGTCAGTGCTGTTACCTGCAGTGGAGTTTAAACTATTTTGATTTTTTTCCTCCACAAAGTGAACATGTAACTGACTCTAGAACACAAGTTTATAACAACAAAGTGGTTCCAGATTACTGCACAGAACTGATTACCTGATGAACAAACACATGGATCATGTACATGTTGAAGAAAGATTGATGGCAGGGATAAAAAAGGGGGCAAAAAAAAAAGAAAGTCAGTACAGGAGCAAAAACAAAGTGGAACAGACAGTTGTTTTAACTGCAGTACCAGCATCGATTCAATATTTGCATATTGTAATGTGCATGTGAATAAAAACTTCCCCAAAAGAATAAACCAGACACGTTCGCTTCCGTATTAAAGCCAGATCTTTTATTCAGTAGTGAACCTTATAGGATACACCAGCAACCTCAGCATTACAGTTCTTTCTTGGCTGCCTCTTCTTATTGGTAAATTGATGCTTTGTGGTTGTCCACTTTTGTTTAGTATCTTTTTCAACTCTGGCAAAGATAAAGCTGCATTCTTCCCACCAGAAACTAATTGATTTTGAGGAATTAGCCAATGCACGTACTTTAAAAAAACAAAAACAAAAACAAAAAAAACATTTTAGATAAATATTGAGGATGAAAATTGATAAGACAAAAGCTTTTTAAATACAGTAAAACATGGATATATATATATATATATTTTTTTATAAAAAGCCTGGGCAGTGGGTATAAAGAAGGTTCTGTACAGAACGGTACAATCCCATTATTGCTGAATTAATGGTCTGGGCTCTAACCTAAGTTAGTATAATATATAAATTATAGTGTATGTGTCTACATACCATATAAGAAGTTATCCTAAATTGGATAGGTTGCCTTCTCTGTGCATCTACCTCTTGTGGGTTTGATACAACTGAGACATAAAATTTCCTAACCAAACTGGTGCAGTGATATCTAGCCAAGAAAAAGTAGTTGTGGGCCAGTACAGCCTAAAGTTCAAAGCTTAACACGAATACTGAAACAGCACTGCATATGAAAGTAAATGAAAGTTGTGGGAGGCACTGAAGTGTTCAGCAAATATCACGTTACCAGTAAGTGACAGTGCGTTGGTGACCGCATCTTCCTCTTTGTTCCAGCCAGTGAACATAGCTTGAATATGCATTCAAATCATTTAGATTTGTTTCCAAAGTGTCACTTCTAATAAGACACAAGAAAAAATATTGACAGTGTTCGATTTTTAAAAAAAAAAAGACCTTGACTAAAACCTACCAATGATGAAAAATGGTCAGAGATTTATAAAGAATTGCATAAAACAACATAATATTTGTTAAATTACATTAAACTAAAACACAAAATGATCTAAAATGAATTTTGATGACAATTTCTCACTGGAAGGAGTTCTACACACCCCTTATCTGTGTCAATCACTATTCTCAATCATTAGTTATAGGTAACTAATGCTAAAAAACAAAACAAAAACACTGCTTCCATAAGAAGCTGTTGTGAAAGTCTTTCCCAACACATTATAGCAGTAGATGGCTGGTTAAAAGTCCATACATAAGGCACATTATAGATATATCTTAAGCAGGGTGTATATTTGTGTGTTACCAAAAGGTGATACCACCCACTTGTCATTGGTATCAACTGTCTCCTGTAACCTTAATGCAGCTCAAACCACAATCTTAGGTATCTGAGAATGAGGCAATGTGTTTACACAAACCTGTGTACGCAGGTTAGCTGATCTCAAAAGTTTTTGTATTACAGCTGAGATTGATTGATTTCTTAATTTTCTCACCATGCTGCATAAACTTTGTCCTTTGTCACTGTCCCTTTAACTTGAAACCGTCTACTACAGCTGCTTGCAGTGGACGGTTAGAAAGGAATGTGCTTTGGCTGTCATCAGAAACATTGGTCACTTCTATGGGTTCTGAATTATAGTCATTAACTTTGGCTCTACCTGTCCCACATGCCTGCAGAACTCAGTAACCAAATAAAAATAATCCTGAAAATATTAAAACTGTTCTAAAGATGTACACCTGAGGGACTTTTTTTTTTTTTTTTTAAACCAAAGCTACCAATGTATCAATATAACAAGAGAAATCTCTTTAAAACTGGCAGACTGAAAGATAATCGCTACAGATTAACACAATTAAAAAGCAAAAATTACGTTTCGTAAGACAAATAAAGCACATTTACAGTATATTTGGTCAGTTCTATAAGAGTCAAATATCTATGAGAATGCGCACACACGCACACACACACACATACACACTTGTACCTGCAGAGTAACAAAATCTCTCGTAGCAATACTGGACTGCATATGAAAATACATACTCAATCTCATAACAAAAATATTCATTTAAGCAGAGAAGCATACAGAAAATGAAATGTAACACATATACAGCTGTTGAAAGCAGAGCAAATATGACCTCAGAGGGAAAAGGGGCATCAGCTTTAGAAGGCTCTTTGCAATACTAATCCTATTTATAGTACTGTTTCAATGAAAAGTACTGAAAGACAGGACAAAAAAGAGGTGGAAAAAAGGAAAAAGAATTCCTCATGTTGTTAAGCCGAGTTTGGTTGGTTCTGCTGCAGATCCTTTGAAAATAAATCAGTGTGGTTTAACAAAAAGAATCAAGAGAATCTAAAGGAACTGTTTTATCAGAGGTTACAAGTTAACTTTCCACACTACAACAGCTGCGATCCATCATAATAATAAAGGAAAGATTCCTTTAATAAAATGCAGCGTGTTTATAGCTAAGATGTTCCCTTGCAGAGAATGACAGGAAAGCATTTTGCCAGCTTTGTTTCCATATGACCCATTCTGCACAGAGAATTATGTAGAGAAGAAGACACACAGATTGCAGAGGATGAAGTTGGGACTGTCAAGGAGACAAATCACTGTAAGTAGCACTTAAGAGCAGAGACTTCAAACTTCATTGAAAGGATTCATCTTTAGCTGTTTAGAGATCCATTTTCAGTCCAGAATGTCTCTAGATTGTCCCTGTTTGTTACTTCAGGCATAGAACTCCTTGGTAGGTGCTTTGTGATAAGCTGTTGCAGAAAGTTTAGTGTCTCCCAGGTCGTAGCTTCCTTCATCCTTCTTTTTCATGCGATAGGCGAGGAGGAGGAGGAGGAAAACAGCACAGAGGAATCCAACCACTCCACAAGCTATCACAGCTGGAGAGGACATAAAGAAGAATTATGGGTTATTGAGATTTTCCCCATACTAATGGCAAAAATTTCACTTCTGCTAAAAGGTCCTCAGTTGTGATGAAAAGTGACATTTGTAATAAAAATGTTCTGATACACAAAACAATCATTTTGGCTTAGTTTTAATGGAACAAAACACTCGCTGATTATCAGTGACGTGCATTTGACTGGCTGGGCCTAGTGAGGGCGGGATTACACACTCCTCATATGGACTCTGTTACATAATGCGTCTGCATTTAGCTTAGTTATGTGTCAAACAAATGAGTAAATAAATGGATGCGCACATAGTAATTTGTCATGTTCTGTTGTATTTTTTCCTTGAGGTTGTATTTACTTTACTGAGATCTGGTAAGACCCAAGACATTTTATTATGTCCTGACATAAAATACTATAGAAAGCACAATCATGTACAGTACAATGTTTTTTTTACCTTTGCAATTTTCTAGGCTTCACTTTTAGCAATACAAAGAATCTCTAAATTTATCTGCTGTTGTTATAAATCATGATAAACCAGTTCTAATGAGAGAAAAAAGAAAGTAAAATCAAGAAGAACTTTATCCTCACCTGCTAGCACCTCTGTCCTCTCCCACAGGTTCTCAGAAGTCACTTCCTGAGGATTGCTTACGTCATGTAAACTCCCACCTCGACCCATTTCAGCAAACTTTTCAACCTCTTCGTTCAAGACCTCGACTATAGTTGCTGCATCTTTCCCAGTGTCCATTGTGTTGTCGTCATCATTTTTGTCGCCCATGTTGAATTGAGTAGTGGTTTCACCGAGAGGCATTTTGCTGGGACTGGAATTGTCAGTATCTTTGACATGGTTGGGTGTTGGATTCATACCAGGCATCTGAAAGAATATATACAGGTTAGGAATGTGATGCACCAGATAAAGGAGGACAGAACAATACTGAAGCTTTACTTTGTTTCAAATAGTTTTTCAGCATCATTTAGGCAAAGTGGGAAACATTTCTAAAGCTTTTTTCCTTTAGTTTTATTGTTACACTTTGCAGGAGGCATTGTCTGCTTCTAAATAGTTTGTTCTCAAAATAATTTAGACCATGATGTGGAAGTTGGACATACATCATCAAAGCTTAATTCTTTTAGTTTGTTTATTATTGCACCCTGCAGAAGTAAGGGTGAAATTAGCTCTCACGTCATAATTTACTGCATCACTGTATGTTGAATTATTAAGAAAATTGCCAAACTGTTTAAAACATTTTATTTAATTTAATGTTGAGAATGCAAACAAACAACAAAAAAAAAAACACTCAGACCTTTTTAACCTCAAGTCCCCATGACTTTTTTGGCTTTACATAAGGATTTTGATATAAAGAGAAGTGTTGCTTTACCTCATTCTCAATGTTCCTGTCATAACTGTCCTGCTCTGTGTGTGCCGGATACTGGCTGTCTGCCAGTGTGGTTGGTGGGTTCTGTGGAGACTTCACTGTTGGCTGTGGTTGGAATGGCAGCGTTTCTTTGGAGACTGAGGTCTGAGAGATGTCGTGGAACCTCCTGAGCATGTCTTGATCTGAGAGTTCGTTGAAAAATGAGAAAGAAAAAGCAATCAACAGCAAAAAAAACACAGACAACACACAGTGCAATTTTCTTTAACATTATTGCCTCTTTTTCATCAGAAGATATGCTGAAATTTTTTTTATTTATTTATTTATTTTTTATCTCTTAAGAAAATCTTCCTATTTGCTGAAATAAATTATTAGGAGAAGAAATTATTTTTTAATAAACATCACATCTTAAGAAACACATCACATCAGTGACACTGATGTGATGTTTCATACAAATACGGAAACTATGCAATCTGGGAATTTTACAGTTTACTGCCAATCCCATTAAATGTTTTGACAGATTATTCACGAGAGAATACAGGTGAGTCATTCAACATATCAACACATCTGCGGGCTTCCAATAAAGCCCCACCTGGTTAACTACACATCACCTCAGGGCAAACCCATTGTGAGCCCTATTGTGTCATAATGTACAAGCACTAGCGTCTGCAGTACTTATTGCTCAAAGGTATACAAGTGAAACTGTAAATGTCTACTTTTTGTTCGCACTTCAATCATTGTAAGTGTTAATACAAGTACAAAGATAGATACATGTAAGAGAAAAACATTGAATAGTGATCTAAGTGACAAAACTCTGCCCCATACTAAAATACATAGAAACTAAAGTTCAGGGTCAACATAACCACATAAAGCTGGACTGCTGTAGTTTTACAGTTTCATTTATGAATCAGGTAATACTGCAGATCATCTTCAGTGATCTCCGCTTGTAAAAACCAACAACAGCTCACAGGAAAATAATCCTCTTACCATAATCTCCAGATCCAGAGCCTGACCCATCATTTTCACCATCTTCATCATCTATGGGAAGGTCGCCTGATGTTTGGCCTTCAATGTACAAGTCATCTGCTGTGGAAGATGACTGGGACAAGACAAAGATCTGCCAGAGGATAAACAAAATACAAACATCATCATTCAAGAAGAGAACTAACAAAGGGGAGAGAAAAGGAGAATGAGAGACATGCACACATAAATTCACACTTGCAGAATTCCACCAACTAATTGAAACCATGTGAATGTCTCTGCAGCTCTAGAGTAAGACAATACTTCTCACAACCAGTGATGTATGCTGGCCAAATATGCCGGAGTGTGCACGGCTGTCTGTGAGGGGAACCACAGTGTATACCGCATCCATGCTGTTTTATGCACAATAGATCTGAGATGGATTCCTGCTCCTTTCATGCACCATGGCAGTAATTTGTGATACGTAGCAGAGCCAGATATCAGACAGCTAAGTGTTTTTGAAAGGAGGGGAGGGGGAAAAAGAGCAGCTTCAAAGACAACAAAAAGAACAGACAAGTGGTCATGCACACAGGGAAGATGCAGTGGCAGATCTGGAAAACCTCCTACCAACACATACGCCACATAACGGAGTGTGATGAAAACCTTTTTAACCAAAAGGGGGGGTAACAAAAAACTGACATGGGCACATGAAAAATAAAGGTCAAATCTGATAATTAGTTGAAAGAACTAAAAGGGAGGAGGATCACACATAAGGTGGTGTTAAGACAGAGAAACATGCACACCCACACACACCAACATGGATGAATATGGCCCATTGAGACTTGAAGTATGTCTGGTATGTATACTATGCTTCTACTAACACAGGTGCTGAAAGTCATGAAGGACGACTGTAGAAGGGAAGCAAAGTTAAGGGAAAGAGAGATGGGGACAACTCTGATTGCGTGTCTCATAAAACAGGTGCTAAGGACAAATAAAGCAGCATCTGAAAAAGTGAATCATTCTGTCTTATTGTAATAACCACTTACACCTTGAGGAAAATTGTTACATCTTTTAAAATAGCCCATTTTCTTTTGGGTAGTATATCATTTCTATCTCTTTTCATGAGCATACCTAGAATAAAACTAGTAAAAACTCCTACTGGTAAAGCAATAATAAAAGTGAAAAGGCAGCAAGTCAGCCAGCCAGACATGATTCAAATATTTATATTTTAACTGTACACACTGTTTTATGCTTGTGTATTCTGGAGCACACCAGGAAACCAAAGGCAGCCCTGTTCTGATATTTAAGAAAACACATTAATTATCAGCATGTGTCTAACCCTCACAAGGCCTTAGCTCTAACACTAACCACCAATGTCTCGGCCTATGCATCAACCCTGGGTCATTTGGACCTAAGCCCTTAAGGCCTTGTGAGGGTTAATAGCCAATGTTGCTCTGATCTTTGAGGCCAACAATATGACAAGAGATTTTAAAAACAATCTGAAGCCTATTTAAAAAGATAGTTGTTGCATTCACATGGTGGTGGAAGAAACCAAAAAGACAAATCAGCAACATTTACTTGTGTTGACTAAAATGGCTAAATTAAATGAAACAAAATACAGAGAAAAAAAAAAGAAAAAAAAAGTAACCGCTTCCACGAAAATACATTACATCCCTGCCCATGCCTATCCTAAAAACATTAATGTCCTAAATTAAGATTTTTTTAATCAATGACCAATGAGAGTTTTAATCCAAGAAGTATCTTCAAATTCCTACCAAACTCAAAGTTCCAGTTTGGACGTCAATATAGTCTGTCAGTTTGTAAGCCAGCAGGTCATTCTCAGATCTATTCTGACTTAGGTGCCTCATTGAGGGAGGCAAGATATCCTTATAAGGACATAACTAGTTCTGGCTATGATCCCGGGTGATGCTGAACTGACAAGATTGTTAAACATACCGTTACCACAAAGTACACTTTAAACAAACTGCCTGCTCTACTCAGTAGTATGGTTTTAGGTTAAAAAAAACAAAAAAAAGAACAAAATTGTGATTATCATTAATGTGGACATTGTCTGACATCACAGAATAATACAGTACAATTAGACAATATTATAAAATACTGTCACTGCACAATCACACTTAATAAAAAAAAAACCCACTGTAATCCACAAAATAACTTTTTTTTTTTTTAACATTTTTGAGAACCAACTCTGGGTATGCTTACAAGTTGAGTCATGGGATGCACAGTTTAAAACAAAACTTCAAACAGAATATTGTACAAAATCATGTTTAATTTGATCACAGCACAAGATCATATGGTTACTGAGATTCAGAAGCAAGTCATTTACACGTCCAAAAAAATCTATCACATTCAGTAGTTTTGAACTATGATGTTTTATGTACATGATGAATCCCTTTAATGAAAAGGCCATGTTTAACAGGTAGCTACTGTTTAAAATAACATTACAACTTTACTGTCTAGCAGGAAATACAGCAATTTAATAATGGTACCACTGTTTACTGTAGCTTGAAAAGCAACAAGGAATTTCTATTTGACCATAATCAATCTTCATTGCAACACAGCAGGACACCCAAGTGTGACAGTGGGCCAGTCTGCAATCAGACATGGCCCCATCCTCAAACATTGACTTATTACCACAGACTCCCTCAGAACCATCAATTGCAATTCTTCATTGCTTATTAAACTCAATACTACTCAGCTATTAAAAAACCTTGAAAACTCAGAGAACTAAAGTTAAGCAGAATTGAACCACAATTGCATTTCAAATAAAGTTAAACTTAATAGTCTTATGAGTCTCTGCAGTAACCAGTGTGAAACAGTCCTCGGTCAACGTGTCAGCCCCCCTCGGTATTACAATGTTTATCTTGAACAGTTGATGACAGAAGGTGGAGTTCTGTAAATTCAACACTCTACCACTAGCACTGAAAGGCAGCTGTTGTGCAGCCACCAAACACTTTGCCCCACTCTCGCTTCCCACCTCTAACCTTGATTTATATTTCGACTAATGCCTTAAATGTTTTTTCAACGCTTATCATGAACTTGGATTCAAATGGAGATGGAAGTCGTATTTATCTCACTGCAAGGTCATAGATCATTCAGTCAGCTGATGTTACCATGTATAATGTCGCAATAGTGGACTATTAGTGTAGCCCCCCCCAATACTATATACAACGACATACAAGTCACGGAGTTCGGGTTCTTTTTTTTTTTTTTTAATAAAAGGACCAACTATTAATTGTTAAATACTTAAATATTTTAAGCATTTAAATGTATGTTAAATATTTTCCCCTGAATGTAAATCTCATAGATTTGACTGACTGGAAAAACTTGAACTGAACAAAAAACAGTTGTACATTGTACAAAATAAAACGAGAGCAGCATTAAACCATTTTCGTGTGTCCCATGTGGCAGAGAGAAGTTCTGCAACAGAGTTTACGGGAAGACTTGAAGCACAGCTTACAAACATCTGGAATACATACACACACTCGTATATAACTATGTGGTATCTTAGTTCTTTGTCAAAGTGAAGATGGTTTACTGGAAACTGTTGGATCACACTGGTATAACTCTACAGACAAAGTAGGGAAAGTGTATTGCAAGAGTGCATTATTAAATCTAGCAGTCAGCAAATCACATTTTTGTCTGCCTGGCTGACATAAATATTTCTCCATTGAGCTGGAATTCAGTCAGAGAATGGCGAAGTGTAGAGCGAGGTTGTGCAAGAACCAAATTTGCACAGAAGTCCTCATCGTCTAAATAGCTGCAGCAATGATTTGTAAAGGGGCTGAATGTTTGACCCCTCAACATCAAGATATGTTTTGTTGTTCAACAGCAGTTGTGATTTCAAAAAATATCAGTCACAGTCAGCAGGTCTGGACAGTGTTTGGAAAGACTGTCTCTCTCCAAACAGCTACATGTGACACAATAGCTACTTTTGTACGACACGTGGACTATGTTTGGAAGTCCTCCATGGAGATCGTGGTAATCTGAAACTGCTGACCCAAAACTAAAGGTCCGAGTTCACACCACTTAGCAACAATGCTCTCAATAATATTTCTGTCAGCTGTGTGTTGGTTGAAGGACAGAAGGCTATGAGGACAACCAACAATGCAGTACGTTCTGACAACTACTTGTATTTCTCATGGTTAACAAAACGGAAAAAAAAACAACTAAACAAACAAACAAAACTTACTGTTTCAGGTTTAGTTGCAATTTTTTTTTAAAGAATCTGTTTAGACTGTGATTACAAGTCAGACACTGAACTAATAAAGTGACAAAATATAAGCAATTGTCACAGAGCCATGGAGATGTGTAAAGTGGACAATGCTGTGACTATTGCTGGTAACTGAGTACATCAAACTTCAGACAGACCAAATTGTTTACCAGCTCCTCACGTCAGGAATGTCAGCTTAATTGTTTTTACACAGTTCTTTATATATCTTAACGTGGGTTTGAAGAGCAGTTTTGCCGTCTGGTAATGTGCCACAGGGGGAATGTGAAAATGATCATAATATTGTGAAGCGATGTCACTCTTCCTATTGCCGTGTCTGGTAAGGCGGAAAACTGTGTACCCCACGCAGATATATACTTGCCTGAACTAGCCCAGAGGGAGTCACTGTGAGTCATCCATCCAGAAAATGACACAACTACCAGCCCACATACTGTCACGACCAAAAAGCCTGTTTCAACATTCATCTTTCTGATGTGAGCAACGTAGCCGTCTGACTAACCAGCAATTCCATGGTCACCTCTGCCATACTGAGAGAAAGAGCCTACGATGCAACCCATCACACCCAGCAATTTAGGGCTGCAGCCTGTATTAGAAGCATGAAATAGATTAAGCCACCAGCTTCATACTGGTAAAAAAAAAAAAAAAATGCAAGTGGATGGAAGATTTAAGAATACAAAATGATTTAGCATTGAGTGGCTGTTTAATTTGAGTATCTGGCTTTGGCCAGTTATATTTACACAATTACCCTTCTTTGAATCCAAGTTTGCATGGTTTGGTGTGTATGACACACAGAAATACAATTCTAAAATAGGCAGAAGTTGTAATAATATTTGTTTATAGAGCTTATGAGGTCTCAGGCATGCCATTAATTCTTTCAGTCCTATCGTGCTCTTTTCAGTTGTATCCACCAACACACTCTCAGATTTCATCTCTTTCCTTTTCACTATATACAGCTCATAAATCTTAAATATTAATTTCTGGAAAGCTATTGAAGTTCCCCTTTTCTCACTGAGAATTTTTGAAGTCAATAAATCACACAGCCAGCCAAGATATTGTTCACCTTTGTGTCAGTGAACAAAGCGGTGCTTGAACCTGTCATTTCCAGGTGTTTTCCCGCTTTTCAACAGACGGAAAGAAAATAAAGGAATTTATGTGGTTTAACACACAAACAAATTATATGAATGCCTGTGGGATTTGTGGTTAATTATTATTTTAATTTAAACCCTGGTTAAATACTCAATATTTTCTGATTCACGACAATGAAAAGAAAAGAAAAATACACGTTTTAAACTTGGATGGATAATAAATGTAGGCCAGGTGTGGAGGCTTTGGTTTAAATGTCAGAGCTGTGAGCTAAGGCTGAACAGACTCGCGAACCTGACACCAACTGGACCCCAGAAGTTGGCTTGAATACAACTGTACTGTTGAAAAAACATTTCTAAAAGGTTATTACAATTAGTGGGGAGGGGGAACTGCGCTTGTCCAACAACTTGTTTATTTTTAACTTTTCTTTTGTGGAAGATGTTTCGTTGGAAACGGTCAACTGAACAAAATCAAACGTTATGGAGGTCCGTCTGTACCAAACGTCTTTTAACGGCACACAAGTCCATTTTTCCCCCGATATAAGAAAGACAAAAAAAAGCTGACGGTTTCGCCACCTGGTCTACATGTAAAACACCAGAACAGTTTACAGGTACTCACCTTTTCATTTAGAAACCCAGTCGACAGTCCAACGAGGAAAAACAACCACAGATTCTTCATCTTAACGACCAAAGAAAATAGAAAAGGAACAAAGACTACAGGGAGAAAAGACACACACAAAAAAAGTTCAAATGGTCAAAAGAAAAAATAAAATTTGGGTAATTACTCGTCGCGTTCCCTTGGATTTTTTTTCCGCCTACTTCGTTAAATCTCGGCGTTTTCAGGAGCGGCTCCAGATCTCGTTGTGGTCTAAAGTTAGGACTGCGGAGTTGTTTAGACTGGCTCTGCAGCGTGGCTGCGTCATTACGTCAGCGCGGTGTGACGTTAGACAACGCATGTTGGCCTGGGAGCGTTTTTCTCGCGCGCACGAGTTTTGTGGAAATACAAGGGAAGTGATTTAATGGTTTAGAGCTTTTTTTTTTCTTTTACAAATACCCAGAGTCCATTCTTGTACTTCGTTTGTATGAGCTGAAAGACAAAAGTGTCTTTCTTTACTCATTCAGAAGATAGATTTCTACATTTATATTTCACAGGAAACCAAATACTGAGCTATTTGGATGAATGAGCTATTTACGTAATTAAATATAAATGTAGCCTACAACTTAGTCAACACTATGTATATTCAATGAGAAAAAAAAATCAGATCTACATATAAAACATACACCAATCAACCATCATATTATGACTACCCATTTGATAATGAGATAGTCCCCCTTGTGTTCTTAAAAGTTTGCTGACCATTACCAAAGAACATCTTAGGTTTGCCTGGGATATCAATAGGGCCTGTGTGTTGTGGTTTCTGTGGAAAGGATTGATTCCCACAGATGCTATCAGGCTCTGTCAGATTGTCCTGTAGCGTTTGAGGACCAAACACACACCTGCGATTCTTTGCTGTGGTCTTTAAGCAGCTCTTAAAAAATGTGTCCAGAGGCCCACCAGTTGCTCCTGTAAGGGAAAGATATTACCATGCTGAGTGTTATTGGTCTGCAAACATTTTTAGGTAAGTGCCAAGTTCCAAAATAGGATTAAGGTGAATGCCAGGACGCAGGTTTTTCCAGTAGAACATTGTACTTGACAAGGTGAATACTGTTTACTCACAGTACCTGTCAGCAGTCATAATGTTATGCTTGATTAGTGTATATTGTGTATTCCAGAGACAAGCCATGATTTGTGAAGACAACTCCCTCTAGTGAAGAATCGCTGTTACAACAGTCAAGCAAAACAACTCATTTCTAAACTACAAGCTTTGATTTCTTTGCCCATTTATCTTTTTTCCCCCTCTTCAATATGTTTTAATCCCATCAATGACATGTGCTGGAGCCTTTTCATGCTGCCAACAGGCAGAAGACAGGTTCAACTTGGACAGGTCACCAGTCCATTTCATGACAACACATGGAAACCCATGCACACACACTTTTATGGTCAAATCTGAATTGCATAAAGATCAAGATTTTGGACAGTGGGGGATTAAAAAGAAGGTTAAAAAAGAAACATGTAAGCACAATCTAACAAACAAACTAAACACATGAAGGCCCCAGCTGGGATTTGAACATCTTTAAGTTAGTCTAATTAATTTTACGAAGTTAGCTTACACATTTTTTTATTTAAAGTACACACAGATCTATTTGTGGTGATTTTTAATTTGTTTTTCAATGTTCAAAGAGAATGGTCTGATTCATACTTCCATCAACTTTGATCAATACAAGTTAAAATGAACATAATATAGTAAAGCTACAAACATTTCCTAAAATTAAATTAACAGTAAAGATCCAAAATACCTGAAAAGGCAGCATCAGTATCAAGATCCTCATATCAAGGCCATGAATGCATCCATTTTTTTCTTTTTATACCTGCTTTATCTGTCCTAAGTCTAAGGCCGCGTGACAGGATTATTTAGAATCACAAATTAACCAAACACTAATGAATTTAAGGTCTGGGAGAAAGTCAGACCACTGCGAGAAAACTAAGAAAGACACAGAGTGCTATGTCCACACAAAGGTGGAGATTCCAACTGGAAACTATATGTCGTGTGTGTGTTTATACATACATACACATACATATGTATACATGAATGTGTGTGTGTGTAAATATATATATATATATATATACATACATACACACACGCACACACATATATATATATACACACACAAATATATACATACATACATACATTATATATACACACACAAACAGCTTTTAAAGATGTGTTGACCATAATAATCCATGGTAGATTATTATAAATTTATCTTTAACAACAGACTCACATTTGTAAAGTTTCACAATAATTTAAATAATAGAATTCTGGCTTTGAACCACATTTCTTCACTTTTGAACTGAAAGACAGTTAAACCATTTACTACCATAGCTCAAACACTTTGTCCAGATAAATATGTAAAATCATACAATTAAGCCCTTGTCATAATTACAACAGGATGTGAAAAAAAAAGACGAGATGATGGAGACAGATGCAGAGTACAGAGGAGTCACCAGTAATGATCTCATCTTCTATTGTAGTCATGGGAGACTGCTATCAAGAGCTGAGTTAGTTATTGTAAAGGGCTAAAGGTGACTGGTATGACAACACCATTTTCCTTACAACTGCACACTGTAGCATTTTACAGAGCTGAGGTAGAGCTTCATCTGACTCCAGGTTTGATGTCTGATGGTTTCATATTTCTCTTCCAGACTGGAGGGATCTGTATCACATGTAGAAGAATTTATCTTTAACACACTATTCCCTGGGATTACCAAATAAAATTCTGCTCAGCTACTTATAACATTCCAGACTATGAGAATTAACATTCAAACTATTATATTAAGCATTTACAGAAAAAAATACATAAATCACATTACTGGAGGGCGAAGTGAGGGCTCCAGATGTCGGCCCAAAAATGACAAGAGTCGTCTCCATATCAACCCGCTGCCCAGGAACATGAAGCCTGTTACCAGCCAAAAAGCACGAGGATCCTGTGACAAACACACACACATACATACATAAATGCAGGTGTTTACATAGAAAAAGAACCTTCATGAGAATAAAAATACATGGGCAAAATAAACACTTGAAAATAATTTCTAAACTTACAAAATAGTCCTCATATTTAAGACCATAATATTAAACTATAAAACTTCCACCAAAGTAAAAATTACTGTATTTAACAGCAAAAGTTCTCACATCTTCAAATGCCGTTGTCAAATTCATCCCAAAGGCCACTCCTATCAGACCGAACAAGGTGAGGGAGAAGGAACCCATCGTCAGCTGCAGATTCAGACGCATCATCACATTACGGTGGCTAGAATAAAACAGCATACATAAAACCAACATGTTATTTTTGAATGGTTTTTTTTTTTGCTACGAATATGTAATAGTGAAATATTAATATTTGTACTTTTAAAAATATATACATATATGTGTAAAGAATGCACACACAGGAACTGCACACAGTACAATCAAGATCCTCCAAATATCAACATGAAAACAATCTTTATATTCTGGAAAAAAAAAATGGAACTGGATTTATAATACTCACAAAAACAAATTTCATATAAATGTCAGAGACATTATCATACATATAGCCACATGAAAATTAAAGTATGCTTCTAATAATTGACATTTTAAAGCTCTGTGTATTGAAACATAATAGAAAATTATTTGGGGTCCGTTTCAAAGAGCGAGTTTAACTTAACCCCAAACAAGAGGGTTCAGTTGAGCCGGTTTCAGAAACTGAGGCAACTCATATTCAGAGTCTGTTACCATGGTAACAGACTCTGTAAACTAAACCTGGTCGGGAGCAGTTGTACTTCAACATACCTCAAGTTACTTGCCGTCTCCTCCTCTTCATGAAGATGAAAACGGGTTCAATTTCATCATACAATCGATCATATAACGATCCTTTTAGGAGACATCTGAAGTATGATGATCTGAATAATAGTTTAATGCGGTCAAACCAGTCATGACTTGTACTCGTAACACCCTGATGATTTTTTTAAAGAATGTTAGGTCTTTGTTTTGTGTGTTAGTTTTCCAAATACAAAGCAAAACAACTGATTTTATACTTCAGTGCATCACAAATATAACTCAGTATATCCATACGCCACACGAAACACCTTGAATTATTAGATTTTATTAGCTATTATTTATTTACAAATGTTAGTTTTCCTAATAACAATGGCAATACTGAAAAAACCTATGATATTACATTAAAAAGTGAACGAAGCAGAACTGAAAGAAAAGTGGCCTGATTTATAAGCATTATTTTTTTTTCCATTCACCACAGTCATCAGATAGTAAACATGATTTAAAAGTTTATATATTTAATTGTTTGAAATAACTATTAGTATCCTGCCCCCACTCTGGATTCCTCTCACATGAATTTGTGTAATGCATAATTTTAAGATATCGTGGCGGGTGAAATCCTGCTTACATGTTCAGTCATCTCCAAAATGGTCGTTATATGATCAATTGTCTGATGAAATTGAACTTGTTTCAGCTTCATGAAAGGGAGGAGACGGAAAGTAACACGAGGTATGTTTAAGTAAAACAGCTCCTCGCCAGATTTAGTTCACAGAGTCAGTTACCATGGTAACAGACTCCAAGTACGAGTTCCCTCAGTTTCTGAAACCGGCTCAACTGAACCCTCTTGCTTGGGGTTAAGTAACATCGCCTCCTGAAATGGAAAACTCAAGAGTTCCCCTGAGTTCCAGTTCATCATACTCAGAGTTTCTACATAACCCGCTCTCTGAAACGGACCCCCAGCAGTGACCTCAGAGAAGCAGCGGTTGCTGCCCATCGATCTGAGAAGAGTTATAAGGACATCATTGGAGTTCATCATTCTACGCTGCAAAAGATCATTCATAAGTGAAAAAAATATTTAAGACTGTTCACCACACAGCCAAAGCAAAACTCAGAGGAACTTCAAAATTCACAAGAGCTTTATCTGAGATTCAACAGACCTTAGTTAGCATGTTAAAGTTCATGACAGTTCATTTAAAATAAGTATTGCTGGTTTGAAAGAGCTGCTAGCAGAAAGCCTGGATCATGCGGGATGATAATGATCCAAATCACACCACCAAATAAGGGCTGACAAAGAAAAACTAAAGACCCAGTCTTTTCTTCAACTTGGCTGAAGTGCTGAGGCTACACTTTGAGAGTTGTGCTATAAAATAATGCTTACAAATGTCAATGAACTGAAGCAATGTGTTCCAAAATTGTGTAAGATGTCACAGACTGTCATACAGAAACTTATTACTTCACTAAAGCTGCTGAATCACCAAGTATACTTTGTTTTTCCTCCACATATTCTCTCTGCATTTTGTCTTAATTTTTTCAATGAAATATATGACACTGTGTAATATTTCAAGCACTTTTATTACAGACTTCTTGTGCTTTTTTTCACATCACTATATGTTATATATACAGTATTGTCAGCATACCTACCTGTCCAGGTTAATAAAGATAACACTCTCTGAGTCGTCTATCAGTCCTTTCAGCTCTCTGGCCTTGTTCCCCAGCTCCTCAGCCTGGGTGCAGCGTAACAGTCATAATATAAACACAATTACAGCGTTTAGTACAAATATTTATATGAACAGAAAACGGGTGTTAAGTTGAGCCACTCAGATCAGTGGGTATGAAAATCTTCCAGTTATAATTCAGCTTCAGTAGGGTCAGGGGACTTTCTGTCTATTTAAATGTGTTCTTGTGCAGATAAAACACGCATCTATTTGACATTTACTCTTTATTCATTCATTCTACCTGTAAGTAGTAATTCTCCAGTAAAAGTTCCATCTCCTCAGCGTGGTCAATACCCAAACTGCTCTCCTCACTAAAAAAAAAACACATATGCATGCAAATTCTGTGAAGCTTGTGTGTGCAGACAGACACGCACAGAACTGTAAGTAAAATAAGCCAAAAACTAAAAATAAGTAAGTCTAACCTACCAGACGAACCTCAATGTAGCAATAAATAAATAAATAAATGAAGAAATTCAAACATCAGCTGGATTTGTGCAAATTCCTTAATGCTGAAGACAAGTCTGTTGATTTTTTTATATTTTATTTTTAAGCACCAGTCATTAAGTGTCAGGAGGCAGGAGGAACCTTGGAACTCTGACCATTAAGTTAAACAATAACAAAAACAATAATGCTGACATGGTGCATAAGAAAGGTCAGTAGTATTTGTCTTCAGAAGCTGTCCTACTTTCATGTGGACTTTTTTTTTTTTTCTTGTTTTCTTTACAAGTGTGTTGAATCTGCTTTGACCTCTCAGTTCTTTCAGTCATTTCTTAATATTTAAGAATAAAAGAATAAAACAAAAGAATAATAAACTAATAATAAATTTAATACTAGAGCGATTTAATACTAATATCACCAATATTTAATTATATTTTCTCAGAGGTGTGTGTGTGTATATACGTAGACATATGGTGAAGCTGTCCTGTATTTCTGCAACCCCCCAACCCTAATCATTAGGCTTGACCTCCTGACATCAACAGACTTCAACCCTTTTGGGTTAAATACAGTTTAGTCTGTCTTTATCTTGCTACAACAGTCACAAACTGACCGGCTGGCTTTACAAGAGATTTCTTTCAGCATTTTTTATGTGTGTAAATCTGAGTGTAACATACAACACCCTTGGATCAGTCCACTTTGTAAGACATAGCTCCTCAATGATCTCATCCTCATCCAAAATCTTCCACAAGGAGTCTTTGAAAACCTTTATGTCCGTTTCCAACTCTGATAAGCTGTTGCGCACAAGGGGGAGAGATATTGAAAACAAATATGTTGATCTGTAAACATTTAGATGTGTAACTGCCATTTGATATGCTTGTGTCCTTTACCTCTTGCTGTTCTGCAGTAATATATGTAGCTTACTTCTATCAGCAGAGAGGATTTTAGGATCCACAAGGGACTCCAGGGTGTCCAGAATTACTGGTTCAACATCATTCAGCCGGGTTTGTAACGTGTTTACCTGTTGACACGGATACATAAGCACAGGGGCCTATTTCATCAAGGAGGATCAACAAATTCAAGTCAAAAAAACTAACTTGGAGTTAACCCATAGTTTAATGGAAAAAACAAAACAAAACAACAGCTCTTAAATCAAGAAACCACCTACAACTAAATCTTTAAATAATGAAGTGTAGGAAGATTTTACTGCCGTTGCCACGGTGAATAACGGTATACGAGCTCCATTGATGATGACTTTTTATGGCAACTGGCAATATGCTGAAGTAAAACTGCTCCCGACCACATTTAGTTCACGATCAGTTGCCATGGTAACAGACTCCAAGTATGAGTTACCTCAGTTTCTGAAACCGGCTAAACTGAACCCTTTTGCTCTGGGTTAAGCAACCTCCCTTTCTGAACCGGAAAACACACCTGAGTTCCAGTTCAACATACTCCGTTTCTACATAACCCGCTCTCTGAAACGGACCCCAGATTTACAATCACAATTTACATAATCTTAAAATATAGCGTCAAGCATGTACTAAACATCCTTTTTTTTTAAAAAGGCTGAAATGGGCAGGCATGGATTTTCCTTTTTCTATGATTTGACCAACCTTGTGCTGCAGAATGGCCTCCAGTGCTCTGAACTCAAAAGGCAGAGAGTGTGTCTGTGATGCAAGCTGAGGGGCGAGCTCCAGTACCAACCAGCGCTCCAGTCCCAGACCACGAAAATCCAACACCAAAAGGGACTCTGGGGTCAAGATGGCCTTCAAAGACTGTGAAGAAACGGGACACGATAGCAATCACATACATGAACACTAATATCAATGCTGCAAACTCCTGCTTCGTTGTTTTAGAGAACTTCATTTCAAATTCCAGCCAAAGACTTCACATATGAAAGTCATAAATGGTTTGTAGAACACACAGATACATTCCACACTGAATGTTTCAGTGTGTGCTGCATCGCCACACATGGCTTTCAAAGCATATCATCTCCACTGTTGACTCTGATCTGTAAATATTTGTCGTGAGAAACCTGATCAATGAAATCCAGCTGAGTCCCTTACAAGTGCACCTCTGCAGTCATTTCCAAAAGCAGGATTGGTGCGTCTCAAAGTACATGCACCAATCAGGACCACAATCTGTACACTGGGTCCTCATCAGCATTCAGAGAAGGCAGTTATATACCAGTAGTGTGTCAGTGTAACACACAGTGCACAGGTGAACCTTAAAAAACGGATATTGAGCATCAAACGCTTCTATAACTCCAGGTAGTGTACTTGTACTGGTCTATATTGTTATTTTGTTAAATTTAACTTATCAGAGGACTAATAGGTCAAATTGCCCGACTGTTGCCCCAGTGACCTGCAGAATAAATTCCTACATGTACATGTTTACTTATTTATCCTGCCTATGGAATTTTACTGTAGTGCCTGTGGCTCCTATCCATGTGAGAATGACTAAACTGGTAAATAAATGAACATCATGTAATTGCTTTACTCTGACTGCAGGATGGCTATGAGGCTGCTCTGTATCTTCCTGTTACTGCCTCTGTTGTGTGTCAGCTGGGCCAAATCCACATGTCGCAAGTATGCTTCCAGCTGCAATGAGTGCATCCAGTCGGACGTGGAGTGTGCTTGGTGCACTGACCCACTTACTCGCGTTCACTGTCACAGCCTGAAGGGCCTGCGGAGAGCAGGCTGCCCTAAAAGGCATATTTATAACCCTAAAGGAGACATGCAGGTTGTCAAGAATGAAGACAGGTAAGAATGAAGGAAAGTACTTTTTAGAATTTGCAGCACTGGAGTTAAGACATTTCAGCACAAATCCTGGCTTTCCACAAATCGTCTAACTACATTTTGCACAGAAAAGGAAGTATGGATAGTTATCAGGGATAACTGGCAAATTATGAAGACATTTAACCAGAAAACTGAAGGGACTTCTTACATCTTCATCTTTGCCTGTGACGTTTTTTGTTTTTAAATGACCAGGGCAGCTCCAGCAGAACCTCTGTTCCTGCAGCCTCAGGAAGTCTCCCTACAGTTGAGACCAGGAGCGAGCCAGTCTTTCCCTCTCACCATTTCCATGCCGACAGACCAGCCTATAAATGATCTTACTATGGACACAAGCATTGTGCCTTCTGGACTCAACATCACATTTGACAACATAACTAAAGGAAACCCGCTACTCTTACAGGTCAGAACAATCATGTAGAAATCATAAGAAGAACTTTCTTATGAAAAAAATCGCTACTAATGACACTTCTAATAATAATGATCATTCTTTTTCCCCTTCAGGTGAATGTAGAAGCTGTCCATTGTCCCAGTGAGGACGATTCCTACCAGAACAGGACCGGGCCCTGGTCTGTCCTCATCACACCCAGAGGGTTTTCACAGAGTGTGAAGTTAGAGATAACTCTCCTGTGTAAGTCATCAGAATCAAAGCACAGTAAATATGCAGTGCAAAAGCTTATATATTTATAATTATTATAATAATGACAATGAATTCAGTCCAGCAATGAAGATGATGTAGTTCAAAATTCTGCTGGTAAAAATAATCCATTAACAAAAAAATAATCCATTAACAGCACAAACAAAAGTCACACGTCTTCAATTTGAACAGTGGCTTACGTGTGAATAAATTTCACTCGTCTTCCACAGGTCAATGTACTTGTGCTGGAAACCGTGAAGAAAACAGCCCCGCCTGCAGTGGCAGAGGGGTTCTTGTGTGTGGCAAATGTCATTGCAATGCACCTTACGTAGGACATAACTGCCAGCTTGACTTGAGCTCTTCAGAAGATGAAAGTAGGTGCAGTCCAGGCCCAAATGCCCCAGTGTGCAGTGGCAGGGGGGCTTGCATGGAGGGATTCTGTGAGTGTAACCAGCGGGCAGATCCAAAGGAACAGTACTTTGGAGTTTTCTGCGAGTGCAGCAACTTTGATTGTCCACGGCATAACGATAGGTATGAATAACACTGTAGGATGTGATTCATAGGAAATGTCGTCCAACAATTTAATTCTAGAAAAATACAAAACCATTTTCTTCTATTTTCATCTGACAGTCTCTGTGGGGGCCATGGAACGTGTGAGTGTGGAAGGTGCGCTTGTCATGATGACTGGACCGGTGAAGCCTGCAGCTGCTCCATGGAAACTGTTTCCTGTATGGCTAAAAACCAGCAGATATGTAATGGGAGAGGCCTGTGTCTGTGTGGGAAATGTAAATGTCATCCACCGTACAGCGGCCCGACCTGTGAAGCATGCCCCACATGTGAATAGAGATGAGCATTAAGGACAGGAGAGATCACATATTTATCCACCCTTTAACATTTATACAATATTGAAAAGAATGTAAGCATAATTTTGAATGGAATAGTTTAAGTACTGTTAATATTTACAAGAAAGCAAAGATGTAGAGGCCTGTAAGCCCAGCTGGCACATCTAAGTGAGTCCCATCTGGATTGTGGGTTATTTGGGTACAGGGTGAGCACTTGTTTGAAATGGGCAAATGGCATGGGTTCTTTATGGTTTCATTATTATGGACCCCAGTAGGAAAGCCTATGTGGACTAATATATGGGGCATATGAGGAATACAAGTGTATTAAATGGCCATGGGATAAGAAGGGGGCAGGTCCCGTGTAGTTTCAGTAACATGTCCCCTCAAATTTAAAATTAAACAGTTAAGCCCCGCCTAAAATCCAGGTAGATTGAGTCTATATGAGCAAACAGAGGTAGATCCACCATGGAACCTGATGACAAACCTGGGACCCATTAAACATCCCACATTTAGTTCACATGGGGTCCACTTATTAATGCTTGGCTGGAAGATAAAAGTAGACAGGTTTCTGAGCAGGTAAAGATCTTAAAGTCCTGCTCCTTTTCTTGCAAGATTGTTCTTCCCTTAATTTAGGCATTTATTTTCCATCTGTAACGTTTATGATTGTTTTTGATCTGACTTTCTTTTCTCATTTCCTGTCAGCTGCAATGCAGAATGCTGAGAAACTCTGTAAAATGAGGAGCCACGATGAGTTTTAATTCATGTACACCATTTCCAGCCTGCCCTCCTAGAGGACAGTCAGCTGTGGATTGGGTTTCTTTTTTTTTTAAATGCTGATTAACCATCTCTCACTTAACTCTCATGCTGTTGTAAGTACCTGGATAGTTCATTATGTCTTCTGATTATATTGTTCTATAAACGCTAACGCTATGTACTGTGCTTTTGGGTTTACACATTTTTCCTGTTTTCATTATTTTACCGCACTGTGTTATCTTTTGGGCATTTCAAACTGACTGGCTGCTTTAAAGCAGAGCTGTCTTGAACATCATGTTAACAGACATACATGAAATTGTTCTTCAAACAGTTAGTGTAGTGTTAAAAAAAAACGGTTTACAAGCATTGGAGATGGTTTGATTTACACTGGAAAAGATGTGTCCTAATCAGGAGCCAGATTAAAGATCAGTCTAATTGTCTGATTGTATTTGAGAATGTCTGTAATGCGGGGGGGGGATTACCGCCATTCGTATGATAATGCAGTTGTTTCTGGTGGTGAGGCTGGTGCTGTGTTGAAAGCGAAGGTCTCTGGCCTGCAGACCCAGCTCCTGGCAAAGCTCAGTCTTCTTCTTTTCTGCAAAGGAAGAAGGAATTAGAGGAGCCAAAGTAGAGCGCAATAATAGAGACACTGCACTATTTTTTTTCCCTTTACAGCCCTCAACCAACACTTGCACAATGAAATAACGTACTGTATAAAAAGATACAGCAGCTTAGTTTGAGTCATTTGACATGTTTTGGTATCATTGAACAAAAGCTCCATTTGACCTTAACCTCAACTTTCAATATAATGTAATAAGATGGGAAATGCAATGCAATTTAAATATTTAAATGAATACCAGTTCTCACAGTGTAACACTGGATTCACACATAAAAAAAGCTAAAGTTACTACACAGCTATTTTTTTTTTTTTTTAAGATTTTTTTCAGCTCTCTTTATTAACAGTCAGGAGACAGGAAAGTGGGGCAGAAAGAAAACGGGGGAAACACACCGCAAAGGGTCACAGGGCGGGAGTCGAGCTTGCAACAGCTGCAGGAGGACTGAGCCTCTGTGCACAGGCTGCCTGCTTTAACCACTAGGCTACGCAGCACCCTCTACATAGCTATTGTTTACTTGTAGTACAATAAACATATCAGAGCAAGCAGGGGTAACTCAAACCAGTGGAAATTGATATATAACAGGTCACAGCATTGATGACTCTGTCTCCAGTTCTGCAGGATTATGATTAATATGTGAACTTTGGATATTGTCTGAAACTGACCCTGGTTACTTGGTGAGAGCAGTCCTGCTAATAGAAATAAAGAGTCTTACTGGTCACGTCAGTTTTTGTCATCAAGCAAGCACTAGCAGATACTTACCGAGTGATGTCACGTTTCCCTCTTGATCAAACTTCATCTGTTGAGTACATAAAACATGAAACTGACATTTAGCAACCCTCTAACATTACTTTAAATGTATAAAGTATGAAAAAGCTCTAAATATGTTTTAATCCAACATCTGTCAAATCTAAATGTTCAAATCAGTTTCTCAAAAAGCCTCATAAAGCTAAGAAAAACCTACAGAACAGAAGCAAAAGCTGTAATTAGAACATAGCAAGGAAATTGTTGATAATCTCACCGCTACAAAGGTCGGAGACACACTGGAGAGAGGGGCATCTGTCACTCTTCTGCGGACAAAAGACACTGTTTGGGGGGGAAAGTGTCACAAGTTAAGAAAAATCTGGCCTTAAAAACAGAAACAGCTTTTTCAGCTGCAGTTGAAGTTTTAAGTCCTGCACAGATGTTCAGCTTGCTTTGATTCTTTAACTGCAGATATAAATGATGTTACTGCTGCATGAATACCTTAGTCCTAAAGATAGAAATCGAAACGCAATTAAGATATTTATATTTAACATAGTGTAGCTAAAGAAGTAGTGAATTAGCTTGAAAAAAACAACTAATGTAGTAAAAAGCTAATGCAAAAAAACAAAAAAAAAAACTGAGTAACAAAATTCTTCATCATTCCATCTTCTATCAGAGTTCAGCTTTGACGAAGCTTGAACACAAAGCAAAAAAAAGAATGTAACATTGTGAGAATGCCTAAAACATCTACTCAACCTGACTCACTGTGAAGCTTTAGAAAAATACAAGATTATTATTACTAATCATTGTAAATGTATGTGTATGCAATTAAATTATTTTTAAGCTGCAGCTACACTATACACTCATCAGGATACTGAAGAGGTGAAAAATATGCTTGACAGAGCTCATTTTCTTTTAACAGTGAAATGAATAAAACACAAAAAAATAAACACATCAAGTACCGAACAGGTATTCAGTGGTTAACTCTTCGATGCACCTTCAAAAAATTTGTGTTAAAGTCCCAAGGCACATAACTATGCGCGTAACAAAAACAAGCAACACAAATGTTATGATACTTCATGTAAACTGAATAATTCATGGTTTGACACTGCAGCCTGATATATGTGAAAGACTAGCTGCAACATTTATTTAGATGGTTGTTTTACAATGTCAATTGCTCACATTAAAGACAATTAAGAAACATTTTTGTGCTCAAAGGAAGCAATTCAAATCACTATTTTTTGTTCCTGCTAAAGGTATAGAACATGTATCTATGCATAGTGTTTTTCATGGATTTCAGTGTGCACTTTTTTTTGCGTATTTCAGTCCACGTTGTTTACAATAGTATAAAAATTAAATATATATCTAAAAAAATTTAGATCACTCAAAAATGCACAACCTTGCATGCATCATCAATAATATACCTGGGGCAGGTGGGATAAAATATGCTACAAGATAAAACCACATAAATGTGATTGGGTTTGGGATTAAGTGTGCAAATCAAGATTAGCATTATGCCATTACAAAAAGTCAACTCACACTTGTATAAAACGGGTGTGTTTGAACAACACTAGGGTGGACTCATCTTCTGTCACTCCTACCTGGCCAGGCTGCACCTCCTTGCAGCGGGTTGTATTTTCTCGCTCCTGCACACTCGAGCTTTTTGGGGAGACATCTCCACACAGATGTGCTTCGGCTGCAGAGTGCATTTGAGCAGACATCGCTGTAGCTCCTGTTGAACAATCCCACTTCACTATTTTGGAACGAAACAGCATTCTTGGGTGGGTAAACCATTCCACGGGCGCTGCAAAGGATAAGAAAACTCCTGGAGGAGTTCAGACATCCAGTCAGCAGGAACCTGTGCAGATGAACCTGCACGCTGACTGCCATCCTGGTTTTTGGAGCACTGATCTTCACCACAGCAAAGGGGTGGGTCATGAAAGATGTGCCGGCAGAGGATGGAGGGAATACAGGAAAGCTTTCATCAGAAAGATAAAACTCTGCAAGTGTCTAACATGCTCGAGTCGTTATTTATCCAGGCTGACGAGAAGAAAGGGTCCAATTGTTTCTTTTGAGCAAATGTTGGATGAAGTAAACTCAATCTACAGGATGCCTAGGCTCAACTGGAGACACGTGTTTATTTAATATTTGACACAAAGTTGTTCAGCGGTGCTCTCAACCTAAATGTCTTACTTACAAAACTTAGACATTGACGTTCAACGACAACACAATTAGCATGAGTCGGATACCAGTTGCTAACTAGCGAAAGCCTTGAAGCAACATGTTAATCCGTGTTTGGGTCGGAAAACACATTTTTTTATCAGGTTTTTATCCGGTTAGCTCTGCTGAGGAAACAGTAGGACGACTGGACCGCCCCACAATGCACCGCGGTGAGGTGCCGACTGCCCAAGATCGTCTCTGAAGAAGTCAACCACTCTGACCTCAAAGAGCACACACATTGAATGTAAATAAAGCTGTACAAATAAAGTTTGATTGATTGAGATAGTCAAAACAAGCTGGGTATCAACAGCAGTATATTTTTGTACAAATGAGATTCCAAAACAGAAACGGAAATGAAAAAATGGAGTGAATGTGTTTCAGTTTAAAGTTTAAAGGAGCACACCTGAACAAGATTAACTGTTGGTAAAAGTCAATTCTCCTCACCAGTCTCAGCTGAGGTGCATTCTGCGTCGATCAGGTCTTAGTACAGACAGATCAGTATTTAATAGGAGCTAAATTAGGCCTATCATAATAATTATTATTATTTTATTAGAACCTATTTATTGTTATCTGTAATATTTTCATCTAGGCAGAAATAGCGTGATTGACTCTCAGCCATACATTGCTTCATGTGGTACAAAATTGATGTGTATGATTGTAGTCTGAGCGTAAACACAGCAACAGTGTAATATTCAGAAACAGTTGTTGCGCCACCTAAGCAAGAGGGAACTTTTGTTTTAAGTATTATTATCAGGCTATTATGCATCCCTGCTCTATCATCTGATTCACTTCAAACCCGGTCAACCAGAAGTTAAGACGCTAAAGATGACTTGACAATTAAAACTGTAACTTTATTCGCCAACAGTTTGATGTAAAGTTTAATGTCTCGCCACGCAACCATCGCGCCACCTTCTGGTAAAAGGAATATAGGCCTAATTTTAGTAACATTATGTGCTGTATTTCCTCCATCCTTCATTGGGTAACAGCCGTAAAAGCATATTATGAATTAGTAGCAAAGAAAGTAAGAAAGAAAAGTAGAGTAGGTCTGATAATGTCATGGGAAATTAAAAGCCCAAAATGGCATGTGAGTGGATGTGGGATAACGGTTAAAAGTTTGACCCAATACTAGATATTTTTCATGAGACTGACTATAGAATAAGAAGCCACGAAAAGAGCTGCAAACATTTGTCGCTAAATAATGACACATTTATAGCTAGTTCAAATAGCCTATTCCGAAAGGTTACAGGACGAGATAAATTTTTAGACTAATTAATTAATTAGATTTTTTTAAGTAGTTTACTGGCAACAGTAAAATTACAGTACAGTACAATTTTATTATTAATTTAAAAAATGTCAAAATGGATTTCCTCGTCCTCAAAAAAAAAATATATATATATATATATATATATATAGAGAGAGAGAGAGAGAGAGAGAGAGAGAGAGAGAGAGAGAGAGAGAGATATGAGTGCGACCTGAGCCGCGGCGGTTTTCCTCAGCATCAGCATCTCTCTCTGGGCAGGATGCAGATAACCGGAAGGATGCTGTTGCTGAGAGGAAGCGTATGGATTGTGTTGTTTCTGACGCTGCCTCCGACTATATTCTGTTAATCCGCTGCGTTAAAGCAACACCTTTTTCCATCTAAATTTAATGATTAATTCATTTTAATAGCTACAATTAGCCGTCATGTTCCCATCGTGTTACTCCAAATCCGCGGAAAACGGAGGGAAGAGGAGCTCGGTGGCGAAGCTGCTGCTCGGCGTGTTTTTGGTCTACATGCTCCACACCGCCTGGCTGCTGTACGGCTTCCTCAACACCAAACCCTGCGATGCAGGCCGAGGAGAGACCTGCATCACCTCCTACCTGGCGGCCAGACCCAGATTGCAGGCGAGCAGCAGCCCTGTTTTCCCTAATACAACTCTGTTTCCGTGAGATTTAGTGATTATTTGACTAAACAGCATATTCATCGTGTGGCATATCTTAACAAAGAATGCGTCGTCTCCATGGCAACATAAGTAAAAGAATTAGTTGTTTTTTTTCTTTTCAGTCATGCAATGAGTTTGTTAATTATAGAGATGACAGGAATTTACATGTGGGAGGATAAACCTGCATGTAATTATGAATGAGGATTTCAAACATTTGGATTAATTAATCCATCAAATTAATAATTTACTGATTATTTTTTAACAATATAATGGTGTCTGTGGGCATAAAAATATATCAGTGTAATTACAACAGTTTCATCATAAAATAGTAGTTTTTCATTTAAAAAAAACAACAAAACAAACAAACAAAAAACAGTCATTTATCCTTCAGTTATCTTATTTGGAGCACGGTCTTGTTTTTCTTTCTTTGCATTTTTTTCCTTCCCCCAAATCTGCACTCACATCACATTTTGCCGTGAATCTTTCAAACAAACAAACAAAAAAAAACTTTTCTTCTCCTTTCTTCAGATGAGCGTCTTCACCTGTCTCGTACCAGACAACAGCCAACTCAACCTGGCTCTTAAATTTGGCGCTTTTGACCCTCACTCTACATTTGAAAGGTGGGTTTAACATAACGTAAGCGGTAGAATTTATTTCAGCAATTACCGCTGCTTATGATTTACACTGTAATGGTAGAAATTCAGTGTTTCTAACTCCTGCAACCTGTCACTCCCTCCACAGAGAGGTGAATGTCACTCTGCCAGAGGAGACTCGAGCCAATGGCACTCTGTATGCAGTCGTTTATGTTCACAAAGCAGATGTTTCACCTCTGGAGGATAGAAGAGAAGTCCACTACGCAGCTCAGCTCACCAGCTACTTGACTCCTCCACACACAGAAGGACAGAAGGACACAAAGAAGGTAACATGAAGTCAGCATCTCTAGAGCCGTCTCGTATTTCAACCACAAGTCACCTTTGCAGATCCTAACATATGGCTTTGCTGCAAATCGTTTATTTTTGTGGCCCCATGTAGAAGACTGGATCGGACAGTCCGGTGTCACATTGGAGACCTCGGCTGTCCGTCACTATGATGTCAGAGGAGTTCAGTTTCAGTAAGGCGGGGCTTCCTAGTGATGTGCGTCGTTACATGAGAGTGTAAGTCACACTGAAGGTGAAAGGCAGAAATAGATTTAAAGGAAAGTTTATTGGAAAAAGCTTGACAGTCTTCAGAAAGTATAACAATTCTAAAACAACTTTACCACAACATTCTTGACAAAAAGTAAATTAAAACTGCTTGATTTCAACATGTGTGTACATTTACTTACCTCCTAAACTTCCCAAGACTGCATAAATAAAACTTCCTGTGTGTATGTGTCTTTCTGTAGTTCCCAGGAAGGCAGAACTATGATCTACCTCCCTCTGGTGCTGGTCAATGAGCTCAGCTCCAGTGTCAAAGACCTGGTGGTGAGAAAGCTTTTCCTACCAAGCTAAACACACACATTAGCAGGTTTTGATTACATTTCAGTGGTCGTAGATGAATCTCTCCAACTTTCCGTCGGCAGGAAATCAGCAGCAGCAGCATTCAGCTGCCTCTCACCGTGTCCTATGAAGGAATCTCTTTGAGAAGATTCAGGTTTTGGGTCCATCTGCATGACATAGTTTATTCCCTGCGACAGTTTGGTGAGCTAACAAGATAACAGCTTTGCATGTAAATGATTTCTAGAGGTATTAAATGGGTTTGTGGCTCTCTGTTTCACTTTGGAATCGCAGTGAAGATTAAATCCAGGCTGCTGTGGCAATAAATGTCTCTATGTCTCATAAAGGCTTCACTGAAGAGAACATCGATGAGATTAAAGAAACTCTGGTGGGCTCCAACCTTTACCTGCTCGTGCTGACTGCAGTCATCACAGCTCTGCAGGTAAGATCATGGTGTACGCGTTAGAGCTAGACTTCTGTTGACTAGATATCACTTCCTACAGTACTGCATCCAACATGGGAGCATAACAGCCCAGATATATTACAAGTGAAGTTTTTAATAAAATAAAAAAAGACTGTTTTTTTTTTCTACCAGCTCATCTGTGAATTTCTGGCTCTCAAAAATGATATTAGTTCATGGTGGAAAAAGAAGAACATGGTGGGAATGTCTCGAAAGACAGGTAATTATTACTACATTAAAAGAATCTAAACCTTTTAATTGACAGCAGTTATGAAAGACATCAGTGATTTGACATAATCAAGTGTGACATGCCTGTCCTTTCTCCCTCTGCGTTTGCAGTTCTGTGGCGTTGCCTTTGCACGTTGTTGATTTTCCTCTACCTGCTGGAGGAGACCAGCCTGCTGGTGCTCCTTCCTGTTGGACTGGGAGCATGTGTGGAGGTACTGGAACTTGTGCCCTTCAACAAATTAGAATCACATAGATCAGTAAAGGCAGCTTTAAAACAGTGATCCCCCCCCCCCCATTCCCTCAGGTGTGGAAGGTGTTGACAGTGTTTAAGATCCAGATAAGCAAAAAGTTTCGTGTGAGTACTGAGGATTTACAGTCCCTATTCTCAGAAGTTGTAATGTGGATGAAGGAAAAAAACAAACAAACTTTGACCTCCTCCTGTTTTACTGTGCAGATGAAGAAGGTGGATGAAGATGAGCGAAAGACCTTGGAGTATGATGCACAGGTACTTGCGTGGTTCTGTCTTGTTTTGTCCAAACTTCCTGTGGTTCATTGTGTGTTTCAGACTTTGTCTCTTCCCCTCTAGGCCTCCAGGTACTTGTCCTATTTGGTGTATCCTCTGTGCACTGGGGGAGCCGTTTTCTCACTGACCTACTTGCGTCAAAAGAGGTGAGTTATCAGCAGATTTATGTTCCAACTTTGACACTTAGAGTAAATGCTGTCTTCGTACAGTATTTCCAAATGTGGAACTTTTCCATACAAACTCAGTCAACTGAACTGTTTCTTGAACAGAAATATGATTTTGTTTTGTTTTTTTAATATAACTTATTGGATACTTAGGCCTGCAGAAACATAAATTTATAGAGCAAAACCTAAATGTGCACTTTTTGACCAATATATTAATATAAGATTGTGTTGTGTTGACAGTTACTATTCCTGGTTGATCAACAGCCTGGTTACTGGTGAGTTCTTGTACGTTGATTCTCACTCCATCTCATCTGCAGGAGAATTTCATCAAAAATGCTATCAGATTTTCTTTAAATAAAGCTTTCATCTGACATGCCAATGATATTACTCCCATCATCCTCTCAGGAGTATATGCATTTGGATTTTTGTCTATGGCTCCTCAGCTCTTCATCAATCATAAGGTATGATAAACCGGACACCGAAAGCCAACAAGGTTCCCTTTAAAAAAAAAAAGTATATATACACAAACATATTATTTAGGTGTTGTAGATTGCTTCCTAACCAATCGTCATCTCTGTGTGTTGACATCCTCCTGTGAAACAGCTGAGGTCCGTGAGTCACCTGCAGGGGACAGTGTTGATGTACAGAGTGAGTGTTTCTCTTATGCATGCTTGTGTAGTTGGCGAGAAAAGATCCTCTCCGTCTTTCCACTCTCAGGTTCTTTCCGGAAACCATGTTCAAACTTTTAAATTGTGCACTGAACAAGATTTGAGTATGCTGCAGCAGTTGTAGTCAGTCACCCTCTCTCCATCAGGGAGTGAACACGCTGATATCAGATCTGTGCTCCTGCGCTTCCCTCGTCTCCACCTCTGCATCCTTCGCCTCCTCTCATCAGCTGGCCTGCTTCAGAGATGAGCTCCTCTTCTTTCTTTACCTCTACCAGCGAAGGTGTGATGTTCTGAATGCAACACTACAAAAACACAAACCATACAGACCCACAAATCAGGAGAAAAGTCACACACTGCAAAACTCGCACACAGCTGTTCTCCTCGCATCAAGTAGATTTTTATGTTACATTATTTACAATTAAATGTAAATATAGTGAAGCAGATTAATTGTTGCTTTGTGCTATTTGGATCATCAGACCTTCATAAATTGATTTGTGTTAAAATTTGCATGAACGATAACACCATCTCGCTGTCATCTCTATTTTGCCAGACTGTATGCTTTTAAACCCAGGAGACGAGAGTCTGTTACCAAGAAGGTGAAGACCCAGTGAGAAGAAGACAAGCAAGTGTACTCGAGAGTGAGTGCTTAAGACCAGCTTCATAAAAACCGGTGGAAATGAATCAGCCTCATAGACATGAAACAGAGACACAGGCAGAAAACACACCTTCCCACGTGTGCTGCAGCAGTGACTGACTGACCTCAGATCAGCTCTTCTGCTCTCAGGCTGAAAAATTGTGAAGCTGCTGCTTTTGGATTTCCATCGATGGAGAGACTGAGTTTATTCATCTACAAATGTTTAATTCTCAGTGACTTTTTTTTTCTTCTAACAATTACATCGTCAAGATTTGGGCCACATCCGACTATTGTGCTTTTATTTGCTGGATTCTGCGCTTTCTGCTCACATGAAGGAGGTGGAGTTCTACTGTGAGAGTCAACGGATCAGTAAATAACTCAGTGCAGCTTGATAAACAATCAATAATCAACTTATGTCTTGGATTTTTGTGAGGTCTGAAACACTGATTCTCCCATTAAAATCTGCTGTAAGAAGATGCAAAAAAGCAATTATTTTCATTTTCTTCACTGTTTGCACAACTTTAGTATATACAGATGCTTGTTCTGCGATTTCACTGAGGCTACACAATGCCTCTGCATGCATTTTTTCTTCCTTTTTCTTTCTTACAATATAAAATAGTTCTGTCACTTGGACATTTCAGAACAGCAGTGACAAGGACAGGTTTGCAATCTAACACCCTTTTTAAAAATCAGATCTTGCAGATTAAAATTAAATAACTGTATATAATATTAAATCTATGGTTCCTGCAGGCTTGTAAAAATGTTAGTGTATTCTTTCTTCTTGTATGTCTATCCATCGACTATGTTTTCTAATATTTGCTGCAGTTCCCTGTGAGTGGAAGGACTGACTTTGCAGTACTGACATAAAAGACAGTATGCAAAGTGAATATAGGTTTCAAATAAAAAGAAAAAAACAGCGAGTTGAAAGAGTCACTACTAACAACAAAAAAGGACAGAAACTAACAGATGGAGAAGCAAACGGACTGAATCTGAACGGAAATAGATGCAACGTCACTGCAAATCAACAAAAATGGTGCATCAAATGTTGACATTTTGCATCTATAGGCATATATAGCCGTTTCACTCAAAAACAACAATTCAACTGATTACATACTACTAAATATACAAAAACACAAGGTTGTAAGAAAAACACAGTATCTACAGAAGAAAAATCACTATTAGTGGATTTTTCACATTTGATTATTTTACTCTGTGCTACACTGGCATTAGCACTAATGTTTGCTGCTCTTTGCTGATTCAGCTGCTTCATCTCGAACCTAAAAATAAATCTTCCAAAAATAAATTACATTTAAAATGGATTACATTCAAATAAAAAAATAACTAAGGTGTTTGCAATATGTGTAGTTATGTGTGTGTGTGTGTGTTTGAGATCACAGGGGAAACTGCCTGACTTGTTCTTGGTGACTTTAAATAAATATCCTCACGGTCTCACGTTCCCATTCTGCCTGAGGATATGAGCATTAACTGAAAGCATATTCTTAAAACTGTGTTTTTGTATGTGTTTGTTTGGCTTGAAGTGGGAGTGAGTGCTGGGTGTGTACATTCCTGCTGCCAGCAGACAAAAACAAGTTTGATGATAATGTTCCTGACGGCTGTCACAACATAAAAATGTGTAGACAAAAAAAGAATGTGTGTGCGTGTGTTTAGCCATTGACCTGTGCGCTGAGGGGAAACACGACTGCGAACAAGTCTGTGTGAACATGGGACCAGGCAC
>JBAMYA010028291.1:0-16178 GCA_037176975.1 Arrhamphus sclerolepis | reverse complement strand
CTGTGAAGCAAAAGATAAATACTAAAAAAAATCCAATATGACCATTAAAGATGTAATTGCACTGATACGCTGATGTCCATGTCCGACAGCCAGCTCTGACACCATTTACAGTGGAGCATCTTCTTTATTATCTGGAGATTATTTGGCTTTTATAAGAAGAAATGAATAAAAGTCTTCAGGACATTGCTTAAATACAGCGGTAGCATGACAGTCTGAACATTCACCTTGCGAGACATCGACTTGAATCACTGGGTGCCAAATCGAACAGCACAACACAAAAAGAAATGGCAACACTCAAGATAAAGCTTTCAAGCACAACGTGGCCACAGCTGAGCAAGGTCAAAAGTATTTACAGCATCAGCTGCCAGATTTACTCCTAAAGATTTGATATCTTATAATCTTAAGTGACTGCTTTGATGACACAAATACTGTTTGTACATTAAAGTCATGGCAAAATAAGCAAAGCAAAATTGTATAAACAAATGTCCATCAATTTAAAGAGCAAAATAAAATAAAGACAATCTAATACATGGTTTAGTGTACTGGTTTAAACTACCCACAGCAGAGGTAGAGAAAACGCAGCAAGATTCGAAATTGTATGGGGACTGTAGGGAGGCTGGAAAGGAAATGACTGATCTGGGTCTGAATTATCGCAGTAGCTGCAAATGTGAACTGCTCACTGAAAACCATCTTTTCATCCTCAAGCTGCCACAAACAAAGTGACAGGTCACTGTTTGGTATGTTGGCTCCAAAACAGAGCAAATCTCCCTTGATGCCCATGTTAAAATGGCCAACTTTACAGCAGAATTTAAAGTATTGGCTTGGTACAAAACAGCTTGGTACAAAAATCGGTTTTGGTCTCTGCGGTTTATATAAAGCAATAAAACTGACCAATCAGACACCTGGACACATTTGACATGCTTGAACGAGAGCTAGCTACTGGCTTTGCTGTTGGCTTTCTCAGCTGTATTCCACCTCATTGCAGCATGTCATCGCGCGTTTATCAGAAAATTGGCCTTCAAAGGCTCTCGGTACAAATCAATGGTATGGGACACGTGACCGGATAGTTCGTCCATTAATATGTCTTTGTTTAGGACATCATCTGTCTGCCTTGTATTACTCAATATGGAGTTAAACCTTAAACGTCAGCTAAGCTACTGACAGTGCAATAGACTCGATCAGGCACAGGAATTTTCCACAAAAAGTGGAATTTCCGCAGCAGTTTTTTTTCTTCTCAGTGAAAAATAAATTTGTTCACGACAACAATATTTGCCGTCGAAAAAAGGCTTCACTGGTTTGCCAAAGATGACTCCTTATTGTCTCAATTCTCTGGCAAAAAAGCGTGGTTGTTTTTGAGTGGAAAATTGCAGCGAAAAAGTTTGATGGTTCTGATTTCATTAATAAGTGGAAATGAGACTTGGTGTCAGTTGTTGCCGATGGACAGTGTGGCAACACCATTTTGAAGGAGCCTGCTGGTGCACGCTTCACGCTTCAGTGCTGCAGTCTGGTGTTGCGTGGTGCATGGTCGGCAACAAAGATGTCTCATACGCTCGCTGCGGCATTGCTACACTGTCAGACCATCTCAAATCCAAGGAGCACATTGACAGGTGTGTGTCACTGGAGAAATGTCAGAGATCACCAGGTGGGTTTCTTAAATAAATTCTTCACATTGGACTATCAAATGAATGCAAGCTTCTTCAAAATGCTGTTAGTTGAAATGCTCTTAGTTGGTACAGGCAAATGGATGTACAATAGTATGTAAATGTATGACATTTTTGCAACTCTGCAACTTTGTGGTTGACTCCAAAAAAGACAAAAAGAAAAACCAAACAAACTGCATCAACTGATCCCGTGCTTCCCGTGTTACAGATTCATTGCTTTCTCACAACCAAATACACATTTCTTCCAGGACATTTTGGAAACAAAAACGAGAAGACCAAGCTGAGCACTTCCTTGTAGTGTTTTTTAAAAGAACACTGTATCCATGTATCTTACTATATCCCGTCTCCCATTAGTTGGGTCACTGACATCATGATCCATACCCATAAGTAACTTTTCATGAACATCCATGGCACCTTTGGTAATAGAATCTGACCGATCAAGGTATTCCCCACAATATGCCACATGTAACAGGTGGTACCACAGGGTGCCGCAGCCTCCCCGTGATTAAGGCCTCTTTAAAAAGCGAAGCTGGCGGGGCTGTTGGGTGGTGCCAGTTTCCTGTGAGTGGCTAAGTGTTTTCTGGGTACACGTGTGCTGCAGTGCACGCAAGTTGGGGGCCACACGTTTTCAGTAAAGTGGAGGTTGGAGCAGTATTGCCTGGGTGTGGGGTAGTTCGACGCCACAGGGCCACACTTGTCGACGCTCTGCTGGATTTACGGTGACTGGGTGTTGGCTTATCAGAGCTACAGTTTATCACTGTGACCTGCTGTCCTTAGTTGTTTCTTTTTGTTAGTCCACCTAGCTTTGGATTGTGTTTATTTGTGAGGGCGGACTAACTACTATTTTACATTTTATGTTTGTGTGTTCTGTATTGTTGTTTTTGGGTCACTTCCTTGAAAATGGATACTCCATATCGCTGTTAATCTCAACCTGAAATCCGATCCTGTTTGGAGTGCTACCTTTGGTGTTTTAGATGGCATATATTTTATTTGCAGTGGAATAAATGCATCATATGCGTTGCAGTGAACAGTTGCCGTGTTATGCGGGTTTGTCCGTCTGAAGTGGTGTTTGAAATTCGGATCGTAAGTTGTTTGATTAACAACAAAAGGATAAAATTTGAAGGAAACACTCTTATCTATGTGACAATAAATATTCTTATAAATTGTATTTATCCTCGTTGTTTTGTTTTTTTTTGCTACTTTGGCCCACAACACACAGTTTCACTAGAGTTGGATACACTCCATCAATTGTGCTCAAAAATACAATTATGTAAGGAGGTAAGAATTGATCGTTGCACCTTAACACATTGAGAACACATTGAAAAGCATGCCTGGTCCACTTACAACAAGCAATACGTGATGCATGAGACGGCATCAAACTGAATTGCATGAATTCATATCAAACTGAATAGTTCTCTTTGAGTAAATAATATGACAGACTAATGTCTTACTCTATCCTGAGGGCCCCCTACAGGTAAAATACACTCTCTCTCTACTTCAGTATGCACTTAAAGAGACTTGAAAAATATGGATGTCTTTAAAACTTTGAATAAACAAGACTTTTGAGGAGTGCTGCACACCACACAGTCACTTCTTGGCAACCAGCGGTTTTCTTTCTAAACCAGTCTGGTTACAAAAATGAAATTACCCTGCTTGCAATAAAATGTACTGTGCACGGGCATGTAATGTCCAACCCTCTGAACACCCACCTCCTTAATGCACAACTTTATGCCTTGTCATGTTACATTAAAACAGCAGCTTTGAAATGCAGATATATGTGCAGCTCAGCTCTAAATATTTGGCTTTAAACAAATAAAGACGTGCTTAGCAGTTGTGAGATAACTGGAAAGACAGGATTTTTAGTATGAAGTGGTTCAAAGAGTATGTGTCTACAAAATAAGAAACGGTACATTTTAGCATTTTTCAAAAACAGATCAGGGTGAGATATTGCAGAGAGTGATGTAACACAAATGAGCAGCCAGAGTGATGTGAGATGAAGAGCTAGCGGTATCAAGCTGCACACCTCCAACATCTCAGCAAGATAACCATCCTTTCGTTGTGCCCCACTGTGCCCACACTCAAACCATGCATAGCATAAAATCAGATCAGTGATGCGCACAGAACGATGTGAAACTGTCAGTTATTGCCTGACTTTTTTTTTTTTTCTTCCAAGAAACTATATTTGGTTTCTCTGCCCCCAGAATTTTTTATTACCACCAGTATTTACATGTAATGTGAAATGATCAAAGACTAAAATCTGCAGATTTAAATGACACCTGGGAGAATGACATGAAACTGAATATGCCACATTGCCACAGTTTACATTTCTACTGTGTTTTTGTTATTTAATACAGATGCATAAAACAGTTGTATTAAAGGACACTATGTCTTTGGTTTATGCTTATTGATTTCATTGTGTTAAATGTCCTTTTTTGTGCAAATGAAAGGATTATAAATTGTATTAAGTCCAAAAATTGTAATGCTGTGGGACAGTGAGAAAAATATGAAAGCTTGAAAATGATTTTTTTGTTTTTTAAGTAAATAAAGCGAGTGAGTTTGTGGTATCAACATACACGATTTTTCAGAGGGATGTGATGTATGTCCCTCACTTATCCCTGATGGTTGTTCACGTACGGCATGCATGCAAGCACACACACAGTCGCAGGATACATACGCACATCTACCCGACTTCACTTCCTGAATCTAAACTTGCCAATCTGTATTTAAGCAGGGGTCAGTGGGAAAGCTCTATCTGGCCCCCCAACCCCCACCCCGCTGTCTTTTTTTCAGCAAATATCACTTTATCATTTGATTTCCCTTTTCCTTTTTTTTCCACAAATGACAATGATGCTCATTCCTCATGCCACCGTCAACAGCGCTGTAAATCTGACCTCTGGGAAGATTGAAAAAAAAAAAAAACATGTCTCCGCTGATTTATGAAACCTCCCTAACTATTGATACACAAGCAAAATCCAGTGGGGAAGGCAGCCTCAGAGCATTTGTCTCTCAGCGGATACAGTCTGTCTGTGGGAGAGAAAATAGGCCAAATCTGTACTTTTAAGGACTGAGCTGCTCCTTTAAATTAATTTAGTTAATCCCATGGTTAATAGGATGTGTTGATCCCGGTTTCTTGTGTTCATTCCTGTGTTTCCTTTGTTGTGTAATTTATTAAGTCTCTGACCTTCTCTCCCCGTCTTCCTCTTCCTCTTGTTCTCTCCTGACTGTTCACAGCTGTCTTGTCCAGCCCTGTTTGTTTATTTTGTCCTGTCTTTCGTCCTTCCCCTGCTCTTTGTCATGCCACTTGTGTTTCTAACCCGTCTCTTGTCTGCTATCCTCACCTCTCTTTTAGTTCTTTTGGACGTTTGACTCTGGTCATCGTGCTTTCAGGAGTGTTTTCAGCTAAATAAAGGGCTTTAATCATCTCTCCTTTGGGTCTAACTCCTGCATTTCCGACAGCTCTTCTGTTTAATAGAAGCGTTGAACAGTTCCTGAAAAATGTGTTTCAAATGCTTCCACCTTGTTTTACCCTCTTTCTTTTTGCAGATACAGACTGCAAAAATAGCATAAGATGTGTACCCTCTCGGCTCCCTGAGTGCTGTGGTATCGCTGCTTATTCCAGATTATTGCAGCCACTTCGGTCCTTTCCTGTTTGCATGCCACAAGTGGCTCTTATGGGCTTTTTCATTGAAATTCAAGGAGCGTTCCTCGATTTTTCTGTATAACACAGGTGCAGAGACAAAGAGCAATTATTCCGACCTTTCTTGCAAAAAGCTGCATTGAGATGTGGATTGTGGTAACAGGCTGTGTGATTTCCTTTCCTCCTCTGTTGTATATTTAGTATAGAGCATTGATCTTATGCTGGAAGCTATGCGCTTCTTTATATGCTTTTTGATTTTTTTATATTTTTAAAATATGTATCAGGATAATGTTTAAAAAGTTAAAACATCACATTCAACTATTAATATGTTTGTATATTATAAACTACACTACATATTCTCAAAGTTTATATTCAAGTATACCACAAATGCCTCACTTACCTAAAAATGGAAATTTTTAAACCCCTAAATGCTAAAATATGTTGATTAATTAATTAGACCTTGATAACATTTCCTGTCTACCAAACGTCTGTTTTCATTCACAAATGTGTTAATTGTCTTGAGAAGAGTAGATAGAGTTTCAGTCTGTATGGGACATGGACATGGTTCTCTGATGTAGACCCCTTATGTGGCGGATCTAGGCGCTACCCAGCATCACATACCCACATGTTCTGGTCCTGTCCAAAACTAGGATGGTATACTTGCAATGCATCTTGGGATAGGGCGGGCCGAGAAGGATACACCAGACCCGTCCTTCAAATCAGGGAAAAGAAGGACGCATTTGTAGGCTGCATTTGAAGGACCCTTCGAGTTGGGACAGCCTTCGGCGCATCGCTGTGACGTAATCGGCCTTCGAAGGATGCGGCCGCTGGATTGGGACCCAGCGCCAGTCAGTCCCACACTATGCTGTAACCACCGTGCTTCAGGTAAAGTTTGGCCTAACTCGATGTTTATCAGTCACAGTGAATGGAATTCTGTCTAGAAAATTATTAATAGAAGAACAAAAACAAATTTTTGGTTCACAATTTCATAATTTAAACTCCATGACAAACACCAGTTCCACTGGTTGCCACCATGTTTCCAGACCACAACAAACAACCCTCCAACTTGGCTCCAGCTCCCTGACTTTGCCAGCGTCTGTGTTTGGCACCGTGTTTACAGAGCTCACAGCTCAAGAAATAACACGTTATCTTCTATTTCATTCACAGTGGCTACATTCCAGTACATGTGTCCATATTTATAGAAGTACATATGAATATATCCACACCTCTGCACATCTCCAAACGATCGATTTTTTTCTGTTCATGGGTTCACTAAGCATAATGGTGACCTCAGCCTCTTGTCATTCAGTGAGGTACAAGAGTTCCCGATAGCTGAGGTACAGGTACATGGAACTAGAAGGAGGCGCTGTGACAATATAGATAAACACCTAAACAACTAAACACAAATATCAGGTTGCTTTCCTGAAAGCTGCTGAGATTTTCATTATCTGTTATCTTATGGAAATTAAAACTCAGATATGAGGGGATAAAAACAACATCCTTGTGGCTTTGTGAAACATACCTAATAAGAATAAATAAGCAGGCAAGTACAGTATCTAAAAATGCAAATTCGTGTGCAATTAAACAGAGCGTTTGCATACTTTAATGAGCAGTTGCACCTGGCTTATTGACAAGAAATATGGCTGCTAGAAATTAAACAACGGAAAGGATCATAAAACTTCAGGATGGCAGTTTAATATCCACTGTGGCAAAGAGGTTTTGGTTGTTCCCAGTCAGCTGGGTCTAAAGTTTCAAACAAATAAAACAACATGGGGATGTTGTTGATCGACATCAAAGCATCAGAACAGAAAACTCAAGTATGGCGTAAATATAGAAATATACAACAAGAAATGAGGTGGAAAAAAGTCAGGAACTGGAATCGATGTTGAGACTGGATGGTGGTTTGATTTTTATGATTCTAAATGAAAGATAAATAGTTATTGACTGTGGATGAATGCATGAATCTCATTTGGGGAAGGAGATGATACTGGGAACTTTAACTGACCAGGCCCAATGAAATATGCCAAAGAATCAGTGGAGGTGGTGTTCAAACTCTTCTTTTTAGAACTCTTTAAAATTGCCAGCAAGTGGTTACATCCAAAACAAGGTAAAAAGAAAAAAACTAATTGTGAGAGAATATCCTGAAACGTCAATCTATGAACTGGCAAGAGAAATTTGAAACTTAGGAGGTGTACTTGTACTTCATGGTTTATGATTCCACACTAGTCTGAACGGGTTCCTAAATGTTTTTGTTCTGACTTTCCATTTACATTGTTGTCCCTACCAAATGGCCAAAACCAGTGTCTTTGTTCTAAACCAATGCAAGTATATACCCATCACATCAGAAGTAATTAGGTTATGTAAATATGGATTCAGATTTTTTTTTTTTTTAAAAAAGTGCCAGGAACCAGAGAGAGAACATCTGAAATGGAATGAAAACACTTAGGTTAGATCACTTCCACGTGAGAGATAAGTCAATAAAGATGGTAGTGATTTGTAGTTCTCTCTGGGTCTGTCGAACACGTGATATTTTCACTTTAATGTGATCAAAATACTAACAGGCCCAAGATCCATGATAACATGTTGAATAGGAACTAGGCCAGGTTCAAGGTCCAAAAGACAATCACAGGTTCAAAAAAACCCAGATTTATCAAGAGTTTGATGCATCTAACAAGACAATCTGTCAGAAGTGGAAGACAGCAGACCTACTATGTGCTTACTGGGGAAACAGGTGAATATGGTTCTGGTTGAGGAGAGGGAAGCACAGACCAAGGACAGATGGAAAACCCAGTCATGAAGCAGAAAAGGAGACCAGAGCTACAGACTTGGCCTTCTGACCACCTCAGTTACAAGTACTTTCATGCGTTTATATATATTTTAGTGCCTCTTCTCTCCCTCCTCTTCTCTTCTTGCCCAGCTGGCCTTCGGCAGGAGGGTCCCCCCTTTTTGAGCCAGGTGAGTATTTCTTGCCACTGTTGGGCTTAAATGTTTTTCTCTTCTGTTTTTTTTTTTTTTTACTTGTCCTTTTTCCTTTTGCTCTGTAAAGTGCCCAGAGACAATTCTATTGTGATAGACGCTGTATAAATATATATGCCTGAAAATGAGCCCTACAAAGTATCTGAAGTTCTCCAGACTTTTGTCACAATACAACTTTTTTTGTTTGTTTGTTTGGGTTTTTGTTTTGTCTCTGTGCATGAAAGAGCAGTTTAAGGAATATTTGCATCTAGCATATAGTCTGAAAGCCTAAATGGAACCATGGGCCATTGAAGATGATGAAAAATAAAGAATAAAAATGCCTGCAACCATGGCTTGGATGAACAGCAACAAAACAAGACTTTTGGTATTTTTCCACGTCTGTGTTTCTGTCTTTAATAGAAAAAAATACTTCTCTCTCTGGACTCATTTAGGCAGTTAGGTAACAGAAAAGTGAAGAAATTACAGTGACACTTGTGGCTCTGCATCGCTGTATCATCTGAATAACTAATCTGCATCTGCCTGCTGTTTTCACCAGCGCTGCATCCCAGACACCCCCAAACAGGGCTGGGGGGGGGGGTGCTGGCTTGGAGGATGTCTTGCCTTGCAATTAGTCCCTAGCAGCACACGGAGAGCCGCTGTAATTAAGGAGAGCCTCCCTGATGAGTACTATCCATGAAACGGGACTTTAATTCCTCACTAATTGAGGCCATAGTGGGAAAGGCAGAGGAAGGGGCAAAGTATTGGATTCTCCTGCCGGGTGGACCGACCACTGAGTTAGATGATTAGCTGAGGTGTAACAATGGTAACACGGAAACTGAATCTCACCAACACAGCTAGACACACCTGCCCACCTCTCCCCACATAGATACTTGCCCCCCCAACTGCTCTGGGAGGGAAACCTGAGCTGAAATGAAAGAAACTTTTCCATCTGGCATCCACTTTGGTAGAGCAGTTTTCTGTGCTCGTAGGAGGCAGGCGCCAAAAGGTTGGAGAGGTTAGGAGGGAGGAGGAAGAGGGACCTGCAGTCAGACTGATTTGTTTCATTTGATTTACATCCACTCTCGATGTGACTGACAGCAACAGAGCTTTGTATGAATTTAGAGAAACTCAAAGGAAAATCACTCAACATGGATGGAAGGGCAAAACTGGAATTCACCGACAGTGATCATCTTATAGTTGCATGGACCTCTGTCAGATTTTTGGTTTGTTTTATGCTTGTCACACTCTCACTGTTTAAGTTGACTGTGAACAGACTGCTCCAGGCAAAATGAGGTGAGCAGACTCCTGCTTTGGGAGACAGTAATTTTTGTAATGATCCTTTTTGCTGCGTGCAATGCCTCCTTCACTTTCATGTGGATACATCACAAGAGGCACCAGGTAAAAGCACTGAGGCACAAATCCCTGTCTCTATGTAAAAGTAGAAAACCTTGAGAACCAAAGATGAGCAGAGGATCACATTTGTCAACAGAAGAAAATCAATCAGTCAATCAATCGCTGTAATGAAATGTATGAGAAATCATACAGCGACTGGAAGGGATTTGCATGTTTCTCTTTTTACTGTGTTTATCATTGAACAATGATATTACATTGAAGAGCAGCATATACTATCTTCAAGATGACACATTTTCCAGAGATGTATACATTTTTGAACAAGGCAATACAAACCCATATCACACTCTTCAAACGTTAAAAATGCACCGCTGAAGAAGAAGAGGGTACGGTAACTGGACTGAACTGGCCTGGATCCTGGGTCTGACAGAGTAACAGTTCAAACGCTTCATGGCACGTTATTATCAGTGCTCGCCCTTTGTCCCACATCTTTCTATCTCTGTCCCAGTATACTGTCGAGATACTTTCCATAAAGGCCACTAGAGCTGCAAAACCTTGAAAGAAAAGCAAATTATATTTTTCATCATTTCCATTGGTAGCATTTGGGGTTGATGTTTGTGTTTTTGGAGTTTTTCTTGGCTCTTGTCGCATTGGTTTTGTCCTTTTTTTGTTGCTGTAAACTTAACTTGCTGTTTTATTTTGAAGGTTTATTTTCTGGTCCCCATCTATGAGGCACTGTGAGCTAATTATTCTGAATTAGCATTCATACACATATGAAAGCAAACTCTCTCACGCCATACTGAAAACCTCACACAGCTACATATAAAGTTGCCATTTTTAACCAGTCAGCTTCCATTTGACCTGAGATTTCCAGTCGTATGTATGAGAGGACTCTCAGATGTGTGTACGAGAGAAACATTTTAAATAGTGTATATGAGCAGATTTCACTTGCATGTGTGAGAGCTTTACAGTAGTTTATGTGAACATGTTTCAGGTGTGTGTGAGTGAATAAATTTCCATTTGTATGTATAAGAGTTGTGACATGTTCATAAGATTTCACTAGTATGTGTGAGATTTTCAGTATACAGCAGTATGTGAGAGTATGTCAAATGTGTGTATGAATGCTAATTCAGCACAATGTTCCTCATGGCACCTCATATCCATCTTCCTGATGTTTTGCGACTGTCTTGTCAGCCTTGGTGTCCATATATTGTCCTGTCTTTCCCTTGATCCTTGCTGAAGGACTGTTTCTCACAGTTAGTCCTTATTTCTGATTTCTATTTTAGTTTGGCGTTTGCACTTCAAGACAATACAGATGTGCTATTGGAAACCTGCTGCATCCTGTTCTCCTGCATTTTTGTCCTCACCACATCAAAAGCACAACATGCATTTTCCAGATTGCGCCAACTTTTTCTGAATTGGTGTTGTAGATGCTTCTGACAGCCACCTTGGCCACATTGTCAACAGAAGATGCTAATGTGTTAGTAGTTGGACATCTTTTTATTCTCCAAAACTTTCTATTAATGTAAAAAAAAAGTTTTTTTGGCTTAAAAGACACAACAGCCCCTACTACCACCCCCAAAAAGAGAACTTGTTTAAGTTTTCATCAAGTTATTTAGTTTAAGTTTTAAACTGCATTGACTTCACACAGCAGTAACCAGAAGCTGCGTCGCCTCAGCTTCTGAGAGCATCCAGAAATTCTCTCTGTCATACAGAGAGAAATTTCATTTCTCTCTGTATGACTTTTGTTCAAAGCAGATGGCCTCTCATCTAAAAGCATTCTGCTCAGTTTCATGAAGGCCTCAATGGGATGACAGCCTTGACAAAGGCTCTTCATGTGAGCTGCTCAGTTTAACAAAATATACAATGAGAGGTCAAGTAAGAGGGGATATCTGGAGGTGGGAAAGTACAGTTGGTCTGTTTGAGGATATTGGAAACTAAAACGCGTCTGAAAATAATGTATCTGTCCGAATGCTGTGTCCTTGTTTGAAGCACTAGCATGGTTTGATTTATCGAGGTTTATAACCTTGGCCAATTACCTACACACTTGTTTGCCATTTTTCCTCAGTAAAAGGGAATGCTTCAGCCCCTCCTCTCACTTTTGTTGCTTGCCTTGCAGAAAAAGTAATAGTTAATTCGTGATAGCTCTGACCTTGTTTCTTTCTGTCTGATGACGTTTCCCCCTGATTATTTGTAATTCAGCTTTGTCCTCAAAGAGGGGAAGAGCACATTACTTACTTCAGAATATCACTGGTGGTCCAACAATCAAGCTTGGCTTGTTTTCGCCTATTCATCTTTTTATCCGCAAGGGGCAAAAATGAAGGATAGCCTCAGAGATTCAGCTGGCACTCCGGTACAAAAGGTCTGAAATATTGATAGGTTTGGAATTTCCATATCTGTTCTGCAATTGCATTCCCTGTGGCCAGCTTGAGTGCACAGTTCATCAATAAAATATGACCGCGTGAGCAACAAACACACTGACATGATGCCTGTCCAGATGAAGTTTGGAAATATGCACGGAGTGAAGTGTTTGTCTATAGGCAACAGATATGAAAGAAGTTATTGGCATGACAAAAGTTATTACTGCTTATGTGTGAAGTAAAAAAAGAAATCCAAGAAAACTTGATTTGCATAGATCTAACATCTAGGTGAGAGAGAGAGAGATGGGGATTCATTTTACTGCTGTTCTTTGTCTGTTTCTTTGTTTTTGTTTTCTCCAATTTGCATATAAAACATCAGTGAACAGGAAGAGCACGGCGCTGTCACATAAATGAATGAACACTGCCCTCTGGCGGTCACATACGGAATTGCACAGGGCTCCAACACTATGTACTATGTATGTATATACATATATATGCGTGTGTGTGATCATACACAAGTACACACACATATGTGTGTGTGTGTACGCTTATACATACATACACCCACCACATATGTTTCTAAGCACACATATACATTTATATGTGTATGAGCACACACACACACATATAGCTCTATGTATATATACATATACATATATAGTTATTTATTTATATGTATATATATACACATACACATATACACACAGATATCATTTCCCCAAGGATTTGACATTAACAGGCAGGTGGACTACAAATATAGTGGCTTTTAAGCCTAAGATATCTGATCAATTTTTACATTTCAGGGAAGAATGATGACAAACCAACAGTAAAAGGAAGATAAATGAGAGAGCGTCGTTGTAAACACACAGATCAATAATATTCATAGCTTGGAGGAGAAAATGCGTTAAGTAAAAGCTTTTTACTCAATGGCTCTGAGGAGGCATGTTTAGAAAAAAGCACCTCTAAGCTCCAAAGAGAGAGAGAGAGCAAGCTTGCGTTTGCAAATAAATAAATAAAACGCACAAGCTCAAGGCTTTCTGTGCTGCTTAGTATAGCGTTGTGCTCGAGTTTTTCCCATACACTAATAAGCTCCCAAAGATTTCTAAAAGATGGAGGTAGTTCTTTTACAACAGAATGTGAAGACGTAGAGTTTACCACAGCGGTGGCTCATTACCAGTCCACACCCACAGGAGAAAGCAAATGAGGTGGCATTACAAAGTGATTTGGATGCTCCACAAACCAAAAAGTGCCAACACTGCAGAGTTCACAAAGCATAAGCAGGCTAATAAAAGAAGTGAGAGACTGGTGATGAGCACTGGATAAATCCAGTTGGAGGACTGAGGTGCTCAGAGCAGAGAGTGTGAGGTGAGGAGGGTGTAAAAAAAAAAAAAAAAAGATGGAGATAGATGGCAGACAAGGCTAATGAGAGGCAGGCTGGGAGCATGTAAAGGGCAGGGATTGCAGGCGAGGGTTCACCAGAGCTGAAGAGGCACAAGTGAAAGATATATGGGCCTTTACCCGACTCCTAAATCATCCCCACAAACCACACAAACGCAGAGCTGCCAGTCATCTTTTGAGCTCATAATCACACAGATCTGCAAGGGACAGATCTCTTAACATTGGAGGAGAGTCCCTGCAGCAGCAAATGAGCTGAACACTGCGACCCCACTCTGCCACACACCTCTAAAATCCTGCAAGAGCTGTGATCCACCTGCAATTCCTCTGCAGCAAATACCCAGAGCTCCCTTCTACAAGAACCTGCCAAAGACAAGTAGAGACAGAGGGTTGGAGGGTGAAGAAAGATACATGAGAATGTGTTTGCCATCTTTTTTTTTTTTTTTTGTAGGCACGTGGCCGGTGAACTCTGCCTGTTACACAAGCACTGATGGGCAAAATGGCGCTGAAATATGACAGCTCTCACTTGTGAAACTTGCCCTTGGAGAGGCCTGCAAGAAAGAGAGAGATCACTCTCACTTTCTCTCCCTTCACAATTACACACACACAAACACACACACACACACACTGGGATAGTACTCTTAAGTTGTGATTACGCTGACTGTCAGTTGTGAAGGGTCCTATCAAGGTTCACTGCACGCCAAGAGCACACAAACGACGTTCTTAGCCAGCCCGCCTGTCAGGCTGCTGCTGGAGGAATGTCAGTGCTGGAAATAACAACCGACCATGACTTACGGCTGGTCCGACAAAGACTGGGGCTTTGCCAACTGAAGGAAAAAAAAAAAAAGATGGACCTCGAAAGCGTGTTGAAAACAGGAAAGAAATACCTGCATCGATCAGCCCGGCTAGGAAAGGTATTAAGAGAGACAGGCCTATTTCGGAGCTGACAGACCGGTGCATCTGCTCTGGCTTGGTGTGCACATTGTGTCCAAGCTGTCTAAAAAGGTTGGACTGGTGTACTTACTTAGCTTTAGACAAAGTTGCTCATAAGAGACAGGTCGTTACAGCAGTTATGGAAGCAGTTGTGATTAATTAAAATAAAAAGTAAATAAATAAACGATGTGCAGGTGGCTCTCTGCATCTGTACCAGGGTGTAGCAGGGGTTTGAGATGGCCGTCCATTAGCTGTGTGGACAATCATCCCTCTAGCTTTTAAAATTATAATCCTTTTTTCTTTACCAAATATTGCAAAGAGTCTGTTTCAGAAAGACCACACAGAGCACCGGAGAATTCTGATTTAGCTTAGAAACTTATTAGCTACCTGCATGTTTAACTGCTGAAGTAATTACTCCATTTTTGAATTATTACATCATCAATGAATAATTCAAATGATTAAAAAGTGGATGCATTGCAGTAAACTGAGAGCAGTTGGGTACACCAGGCCTGGTCACGGTAACCACGGTAACACCGCGGTCACTTGACACGTACCGCCATAATGATCTCTCACTGTCACCCCCCCCCCTCCTCAAAAGGCCTAAACAGGAGGACCTTTTTAACGTCATGAGCATTAACAGACTCACATGTGGATGAGGGTAGCCTATAGAGAATTCATATGCACGCATAGGGTTCATTGTGTCGCTGTGAGCAGAAAAACTACAAAACTACCGTGTGTCTGTACAGTAGTCCACTCTTCTGATAGCCACTACATTAAGTCGATATAACGGCAGCTATCAGTGGTGGCGGTGCTAAATTTGGTTCATCTTATGGACTCGGGTTAATCCGGCCCACTCGGTGAACTTTTAAAGTAGCCACCTTTGGTAGCTATAACAAACACTTGTGGGATTCTTTCTACAATGGAAATCAAATATTCTTCAGAAAAGTCTTCCCAGCTCTGTTGTTAAAGTTCCCATAAATGCGTGGCACTTTTAAGCAAAAAAATAATAATTTTTTTAATATTTTTCAGTTGTTAAAAATACACACCCTTAAAAAAGGGTGCATATTTTAGTTTTTTTAAATAACTAGTACTACAGAAAGGTTTCCCTACACAAGTAAAGAGACTCCTCCCCTTCGAAGATAATCAAAATATTTCATTATGGGCCATCATGACTGAGAGAAACATCTGCAACAGGATGCAGGAGGGGAGAAAAAGAAATGCCTGCATCAAATCAGCAGTAAAATTGCTGCCCCACTGAGAGGCAGAAATCACAAGCTGAGCTGTCGGGTCTCTCGTATGAACTGACACTCCATCTCTGTCTTTAAGTCAGTTATGTTTACAAGTGTACGAATTTGAGGAGCAAACGCAGGCATGCACTTGTGACAGCATAGATTGAACCAGCACACTCGATCGTGCTCCTGCAAAATGTCCAGTAAAGACGCTGACAGCGTTCATAGAGCCTGGGTTATGTGTGCATACGGCTCGGCTTGTGCTGTCTGGGTCACAGTGCGCAGAAAAACAGCGTGCAGCTGAGACAATGTGACGACTCAAGGCTCCATGATTCTTGCATAAGCTTTGATTAAAGAGCAATCGCAGCCCCCACGGTGCAAGAGAGGCGTAGAGAGTAGCGTAATCACCATGAGAAAAAAAAATCCTGTTTGGCAGCACAGATCTCAGCATGCTTGTTTTCTAAGTTTTCATGTGTGTGTGTGTGTTTTTCAAGATGCCAGTAGTATTATAAGCAGATTATTCCGCTGAGTGGGCAGATAAACTAGTTCCTACAACGATTGTCTTCATGGGTGGGTGGGGATGGGGTGTGTGTGTGTGTGTGTGTGTGTGTGTGTGTGTGTGTGTGTGTGTGTGTGTGTGTGTGTGTGTGTGTGTGTG
>JBAMYA010028270.1:0-16178 GCA_037176975.1 Arrhamphus sclerolepis | reverse complement strand
ATATATAGATATATGGGTTTCTGAGAAGAACTAGAGACGACTTTGTGGCAAATAAATGCTGTAGAAATAAAACTGAATTAAACTAAATATACAGGCGAGCCAGTAGAGAAATTTCAGTCATCCCAGTCTTCCCAGTAACCATCTTGATGAAGACTGCTTAAATCCTTGAACACGTAAATACATCTGTGTGTGTGTGTGTGTCTTTCCATACAGTAATGAATCTACGTGTGTGTGTGTGTGTGTGTGTGTGTGTTTCCATACAGTAATGAATCTGTGTGTGTGTGTATGAATCTCTACTTTGTTTCCATGATGGACTCATATTCAACCTTCTGTCAGTCAGTCTTCATTTTATTATTTTTCATTTTACTTTTTCTTTAACAACCTGAGCTGTGTGATGATGGCTGCCTGTGTGTGTGTGTGTGTGTGCGTGTGTGTGTGTGTGTGTGGCCGCAGCCAATCATGAAGGCAATCTCTGGCGCCCGTCTTTCCATCAGCGCAGCCATAAAAGTGGAGGCAGCCGTAAAACGGAGGGACTGATTTAAGATCCGCCGCTGCTGATCTTTATTGTCACCATCTTTGTTTTGAGCGCAGAGCTGCAGTTTATTCACACACACAAATGACGGCGCGGTCATTATCAGGTTGTTTCTGCGCGTCCTCCGCCGTCCATCATCCCTCCCTCGTTCTCCTGCAGGATTGATTCTCCGCAGCTGGAATCAAACTCCGTCTCCAGTTGGCGTTTCAGGCGGCAGCGGACATTTCTGAAGCAGCAGGTTCACCTTCAGAACATCTAAATCGTCCCTCTGAGGGCCACGTCAGCCTCTGGACGTCTCTGCATCTCTCTTTCTGTCCATCTGTAATCACAACCTTTTCTTTTTAAGGAAGCAAAGATTTGTGGTGAAATTTCACAAAATCTGAATTTTTTTGGCGTCAAATATCAAAATCATTTAAGAATGAAAAGAATTTCTGCTTTAAAAACATCCGTCCAAAAAAATTAAATTTTCAAAAACTTTTTTTTTGTTGCATAAGATTATGTAAAATAGATTTTACATATTTATGTGAGTGTGTAAAATTACAAATTTGGCAATATCACAACTTTGTAAAGAAAGAAGTCAATTTTTTCTACATTTCTTAAAAATAAAATTACCAATGTTTTGTTGTAGAATTGCATGTTTTAATTACAAACTTTATGTAAAATTGTAACTTCTTGATTTAGTATTTATACAAAAATTGCAAAATTATCTTTTTTGAAACTGTGATATTGTGAATGTCCGTGTTTTATTTTAAGATCTCACGGATGTGAGGCCCTGAGTTTGACGTCGCTGTCATCGTTGTCGGTGACACGCAGGTGTGGTTCAGGTGGGAGGTGACACCTGAACCACACCTGCGACTCGGTGACAGACCTGCAACTGCTTTCATCACTCGTTACTTCTGAGAAACGCTGGAACGCTTGACAGGAACACAAGGAGGTGCAGATTTTGAAGTTCAGAGTTCACTGGCTGCAGAGAAGAAATGAACTTGGAAGCTTAACTTCAGAGAAGAACAACGTGTTGATGCTTTAAAATGATTAAAGTGATTGTTTTTGTTTTCTTCTTTATGCAAAAAAAAAACAGCAGTTTAGGCTCCATCAGAAGCTGAAACCACTCCTTGGTGTCTTTATTTTATCCTCTACTACATTCAGTTGCTATTTTTATTTTCTGTATTCCACAAAGCATCATGGGAGGTGGTGTGGGATGCAGGGTCTCTCATCTGACGTCCACACCATCGTGCGTTGCAGTCATGAAGTGGAGCCAACTGTTCTAGTATTTTATTCATTTTTATGTCCAAATGTTCTTTTGTGATTTATTTTATTTGTTTGCTGCCATCCTGGTCGCTGGGTGCTCTGAAGGAGCGTCTCTGCACCCTGGATGCTGGACTCTTCCCGGATTCTGTTTCCTACGGGGAATCTTCATTTTCAGCTGCGACAAACACGACCGGCTGACGGTGACCTCTGGCGGTTTCCCTCTGCTTCACTTCCTACTTTCATTTTAATTAGATTTTCTGTTTAATTAATCTCCAATTATTCCCCATCTGGGATAAATGAGGTCTGACCCAGTGGCAGAGCTGTTCCTCTACTGACCACTAGGGGTTGGCTCCAAAACCGAGTCAGTGCCCATTGATCACTGAATTAAAACGTCCAACTTTACAGCAGAAATAAACATGTTTACTTTTATTTAAGGTTAAAACTCAGATTTAAAACAAAACAGCATCATGTTCTGTGCTTCATGTCTCAAAGCCACCAGACTGAGAAGTGCATGTTTATTACGTGTTGTTTAAACAGCAGCACAGATGTGCTCGGTGACATTTTTCAGAGGAAAATCTTCAGGTTGACATCTCACTCGGCAATCAGACTGTTCCCTGGGGTGTTGCCACCCCCCCACCCCCCCGTCTACTGGTGAACACCTTCATTATTCCTGAAAAGTGACGGAGCAGATGTCAAGTGTGACACAAATTGGTCTGTAGTTGAAACGGATGGGAAAAAAGCGAGCAGTGAAGCAGAAAAATGAGCAGAAGCGGAGCAGATGTGGAGTTATTTTTGATCCCACGACTGGTTGGATTAATCTGAGAGGCGTCACCGGAGCCGAGGAGGCGAATGACGTCCGCGCAAACCGGATCTCATCCTTCACCACCTGCTGTCGGCCTTCGGAGGAAGGAAAAGCAAAATCCTCTGATCTCAGAGGAAGCCTGGGCAGGTTTTTGATGTCCGTCACGACCGCATCAGGGAGAACAGCGTGAGCTTTGGACCGAAGCTTCGACTGAACTGGCTCTGAAACGAGAATCTCAAACTGGCCCACAGGTGGGGACGGTGTCCCAGCAGAGACGGAGAAGGAGCAGGACCAGCAGCGTCAACGGTTCCACGAGGAGGAAAATGTTTCTGAATCCTTTTGTTGGATCTCCAGGAGACGTTTGGTGTGATTTCTTCTACTGACACCAAAGACAAATGTGGACATGTTTGTTCCTGTGGAGACTCAGCAGGAGACCTGTGATGGTTCACAAGGTTCTGGTTTCTCCCAGTCATGCAGAAAAGTGTGAATGGGTTTGAATCAAACGCTCTAGTCTTCATATTAGACACAAAGTTACCTGATCTGGAGCATTCAGGTGTGTGTTAACACAGTGCCACAAAGGTAAGACATAAGCAATGGCAGTAGGCACTGGAGAGGGTTATAAAAAGAGCAGTTTAGTGTCATACGGTGAAAGATTTCTCAGGTGTACAACATGAACAAGTGAAGTAAAGTGAATAGTTTATAACTGTATAGCTGCTGAGCTAAAGAGGTGCAAAACTCCTCGCCAAGACAACAAACAAAACACCTGGCCTTTAAAATGGAAAATAAATGACAAACACCCCTAAAAGACTAGGGGAGTTTGGTGACAGAGAGGTGAAAGATCCAAAACAGACACCTGAGACCTGATGACCCCCAACCAAGGAAGAACCTGAAAAGAAGAAAAACCAACAAAAAACCAACAGGCAGACAGAAAACACGGAGCAGTGCAGCTGAACCATCTGCAGAGGCGTCGACGCTCCAGCTGAAGCTACCTCAAGGTCTGATGGAGCAACGGTCAGAGAAGCACGAAAAACCATCTCAGCAGCGCAGCAGCGTAGCACAGCCCCTTCACCGTCTCTGGCGTATACTTTTGTTATAGTTTGCACCGTGATTCCACCACCAGCCACTAGGGGGCAGTGGGGGCTCTTTTTCTGCAGCACTGGAGTTCACATTGCTGAGTTTCCTTTTCTTTCCTTCCTGTGTGTAGCTCAGACATGGCTTAACCTTCAGAACCATGTTTGGAGAAAAGCAAAACAGCGTTTCAGCAGAAACACCTCAGAGCCACTATCAAGTATGGTGGAGCAGAGATGATGATATGGGACCAGGACAGTCACTGGTGGACCATGAACTTCTCTGTATGCCAGATGATTCTAGACTGATGTGATGAACGGCTAAAACCAGGTCATGTGACTGGATGATGGTCCTAAAGATGGCAGCAGATCTTCAACAGAATGACTGGTCTTTGCTCCTTTTATTTTTCAGACTTCAGCCTGATTGATGAGCCGTGGTGGAACTTCAGAGATCTGTGCATGAACTGAAGTCATGTTGTAAAGTGTAATGGGAACCATGTTTATCATCCCTTCTTGTGCATAATAGTTGTGCATGACTCTGCTAATAATCATGTCCTTTTAAAAAAGTACAGTTTGTTAAACATCCTGCAGTGAGAGTCCGTATAGAGTCCGTATGGAGGCCGTATGTAGTCTATATGGAGGCCGTATGGTGGCCGTATGGAGGCCGTATGGAGTCTGTATGGAGTCCGTATGGAGGCGGTATGGAGGCCGTATGGAGGCCGTATGGAGTCTATATGGAGGCCGTATGGAGTCTATATGGAGGCCGTATGGAGGCCGTATGGAGGCTGTATGGAGGCCGTATGGAGGCTGTATGGAGGCCGTATGGAGGCCGTATGGAGGCTGTTGTCAAAGATAAGCGTCATAAAATTCAGTATTGTGTCAATTAACTGATGAGCTATCAGCCGTGTCAGTCACACTTTGGGACCGTCCCAAGGAGCGCTGACGTGATGAAACTGCTATATAAAATGAGACCTGCACATTGCAGAACCATCTGCTCCCTCTGCAGAGATCCGGTCTGGGACCAGTAGATCGATTTAAAAAAATAAAAAGCTCACATTGATTACAGAATGGCCCAGAAGTCCTCCAGAACTGAGGAAGTCAAACAGGAAACTCCTGCAAGTTATTGCTGGTAAAAGTGGGTTTAGAAACAGATGAATCACAGTGGTACTTGGTATTGCCCGCATGAATTACTTCCTTTTGTTTGCTTTTCACCGTTCCATCGTTAATTTCTGTTTCAGTTCATCTGAGGTAATGTTTGCCCGATAAAAAGACCTTTTGTTGTTCCCACACAAAAGCAGGACTAGTATTTGCTATGACCCCACTTGTTTCTGGGATCCGTCCGCTGAGATCCAGACTGCTGTAAAATCACCTTCATCCTCCTTCATCCTCCTTGTTTTTGATCATCCATCCATCTCCTCCTCAGACAGACCTCTCTGATTGCTGCAGATGCTTTCGTCCTCTAAAACACCGCAATGGAAGTGTCTCTGAGGCCTCGGCCTTGTTTGGATCATCGTTGTGGATTATGGCTCCTTGAAAGGTGGTTGCACATCCTCATGTTTGAAAATGTGCTGAAGGTCAGTGTTTAAGCCCACAGCGCTCGCAGGGATGTGGATTAAATGATCTACCTGCAGACGCGTCCTTCACAGATTAAATCCACTTTTGGAGGCCGTGGAGATGAAGTCCAGAGTTAAACTTTGTGTGCTCTGAGCTCCCACGCCTGCCTCAGCAGCGCGGTCTCCTCGTCTTCTGAAAAGACGGAGACTCAAACGTCCACGTTGAACCAAACGACTCCAGTTCCAGAAAAGTTACAAGTCTGTAAAACGCAGATCTAACAGACCTGTTTTAGTTGCTCCTAAATCTATAAACACATTTTTTTCTAAATAGGTAAAAATTTTCAAACTTTAAATACTCAATTCACACACATATATATTTATATGTATGAAATCATCACCATGGTTACCATCAGAGGGCTGGTATAGAGAATTCTCACTAGTTTCTGGACTACAAAGAAGAAAGAAAAATGTCAAAATCTTAAATTTCACAAAATTTGCACCTTTTTCCAGAAAGAACAAGACTTTGGTACTAAAATGATTTCTTGTATGATTGCAAATAAAAAACAAACAAAAAAAAACAGATTACAGCATCAAAAAAGCAAATTTTGTTGTAAAATGGTGAATTTTTTAAAAATAAAAATTAACTCAAAAATGGCAACTTTTTTAAAACAATGAGACTTTTCTATCATAATCTTTTTCTTTCCATTTTATTGTTGTTGCTGTTTTAAAATTTGGACATAATTTAGATATCTTTTCCCAACAACCATGAATTTTATCGTACAGACTTTTTAACTTAAAATTGCAATTTAAAAAAAAATCTGACATAAATTGTAATGTTGCGAATTTCAACTTTTTGTCCTCACTTTGGAAAAATGTAAATAAATCAGGACTTTTAGATGTAAGTCAGCCGCTCTCCACCTCAGTTAGTCTCCTTTTGAGTGTTTTATGCTAATAACCAAATCAGGCCAGTCCTGCCAGCAGTCTGATTCCACAATTTAATAAATATCTCATATATAAATCACAAACCTTCCTTTTTGATATTTGATAATTAAGTCAAAGTTCACATCTCCACAATTAAAAATCACACAAACAAGAAACCGCTCTCTGCACCGCATCAGGTTCTTTGTGTTCTTGTGTCGCTGCAACCGAGAAACCTCTTAAATTAAATTTGTAGCCTAAACGTATTTCCATCAATGTTCCACTGCAACTCCCTCCAGGAGCCTCCAGAGGTTCTCCAGAAGCATCCAGAAGGATGTAGATCATCTGTGATGCATCGTGAGACGTGGCTGTTCGACTCTCCTCCGGTGGTGGAGGAAACGGACGAACCCCAGGTGAGAGACTCATCTCCATGACGACCAGAGGATGGGAGCTGCTTGGTTCTGCGGGGCAGACGGGCTTGACTCTGCTGGACCACAGCGAGACCTAACTGAGTCTGAAACCAGTAACCATGGTAACATCAAAGCTCAGTCTGCCCAGCCTCCACGTTTCACATCATGAACCATTTTAGCTTCTTCTTCAGATTGAATTTTAATGAACTGAGAGCAGAGAGAAAGTCATGGATGTCTAAAAACTCTGAATTACCTCCAGCTGTGCAGTAGAGTCACGTGTATTAACTGCTCTTTTTATGAGTTTTTAAAGTGATGGAGTCTGAGGTTTCTCTGAAGAAGACTTTAGGCCCATAACAGGACAAAATGTAAGGACGGTACCCGTGAAACCAGATGATGGCTCTTTGTTGGTGTGAAATTGTTTAAAAGCGTTACCATGGAGATAATGTACAGCAGGGTTGTCAAACGTATTTTAACTGAGGGCCACATCAGCATCACGGTGAAACCAACCATCAAACAAACCAAGGTGTTTCACGGCAACTGAAAACAAAAGATAAACATGAACTATAAAAAATAGTAATCAAACACATAAAAACTAAAAAATTAAATCTTTCAAATAAATCCAATAAAATAAAAAGTGATAAAAATAACTATGAAGAAAAATAGTGAAGTTCCATGTACATTATGATGCAGCGTACACTTTTCTTTTAGGAAAATCACACATCCTTCAAGCTGTCGTGGTGAGCCGGATGTGGCCCGCGGGCCTCGACTTGGACATCAGATTTACTGGACATGCGTGGACATGTTTGACTGGACTGACAGCAGTTCAAAGCTGTGGTCACACCCCCTTTCATGCCTGAGCGCCTCTTTCCCAGTTACCTTCTTCACAGTTACCCACAATACATTGCTGTTACCACCCGCATGTAGAAACTCTAACTTTGTAAATGTTCGTCCAAAGTAAAAACTGGAACTAAACTTTAAAAAAATAAAAATTCATCTTGATGCCTTGTAAAGCACTTTGAGTTGCCTTGTGCATGAAATGAAGTCCATGAACCTGCCTAAACTGAGACATGGACGGACATCCGTCCAACCAGGAGACATCTGAGGAATCACTCTAATAGTTAGTTTTCCCTCCTCACGTGATTCTGGACATCTGCTTTCAGTCTCTCAACAGGTTTTTTCATCTGTGCTTCATATCCAGACCAGAACCCCCTCCTCCTTCTTGATCTTCCTCGTAGTCGGGTCACGCTGAGCTTATCACAGGAACCGCGGCCATCCTTCAGCCAGCGAAGCGTTTTGTGACCTCGCGAACCCTCCGGCGAGCAGCGAGCTTCACCCTTTAACCCCAATCTGTCGCCAGAGGCAGCGTCTGACGGGGACTGCAGAGCGCTGCCTGTCCTGTCCGTCTTCCATCAGGATTTGAAGCTGTCGCAGCACTGATCTGTGGCTTTCACTATAAACAAGCTCTGCTTGGTTCCTGACAGCTTTATTTTTTATGACAAACTCTAATTAGTCGAGCAGCCGTAACAACAACCGCTAAACGTCTTTCAGAGGCATTGGGACAAACTTACAGCCGTCAAACACTTTTTAGGGTGCATACGTGTGTAGATCCGTATACAGATGTTTCCAACCTGCCTTATGTGCACCCTAACTTGTGTTTTCTTGCTTTAACCCTGCAGTTGCTCTTTGGGGATCAATGAAGAACAATAAAAATCCAGTGAACCAGTGAGAACCAGTGTTAACCAGTGAGAACCAGTGTGAACCAGTGAGAACCAGTGTTAACCAGTGAGAACCAGTGTGAACCAGTGAAAAACAGTGTGAACCAGTGAGAACCAGTGTGAACCAGTGTGAACCAGTGTGAACCAGTGTGAACCAGTGAGAACCAGTGTGAACCAGTGAGAACCAGTGAGAACCAGTGAGAAACAGTGAGAACCAGTGTGAACCTGGCATCCTGCAGAGTCCAGCTCCTGTATCCTTGATTTCATTCGTTCAGTCGCTTCCAAGCACAAACATCATGACTTCTGCGTTGAAACCTTTGCAGAAATATGAAGAAGATTTTTCTTTCATGACAACTGCTTATAATGTTTCTCATCAAGTAAAATTATATAAAGCATAAAATGTATAACTGCATGGTTAAGGACTTTGTCTTTGGCACTCATCACTTTTAGCTTCAGGACCCTTCAGGACCCTTCAGGACCCCGAGCCTTAGAACGAGCTTCGCTGCTCGCTCCAACCTTTGGCAACACGGCGCCGTCTCAAAACCAGTTATGGGTGATGTCACAGACATCGCACATTTCTTCTCGTACAGCCTTTGGAAGTTGCAGTTTTGGAGCAACTAATCACTAATCAGACTTATGAAACCATGGTCTCAGAACTGGACGTGCTGGACGCTCAACTATGTCCTCTAGGACGACATCGACCACAGAAGGCAGAGATGAAACCCTGACTCCATCAGAGTTCAGAGGAAAATCTGTGACGGAGTCCGACTCTCACCTGGAGTTCATCTGATTTACTGCCGACCAAGTTATTGCTGGATTTGTATGGTGACTGAATGGCCCACAGTGGTGGACTCAGTAGTCCACATTCCTGGAGACCCCCAGAGGATATTCAGGGGGACATGGTGGAATGCCTTCTCCAGGTCTGCATGCATGTGGACCATTTGGACAGACTCCCTGACTCCCTCCAGGGCTGTAGAGCAGTGCTGGTCAACACGACCTCAAATCAGCATCAGCACTAAATGAAACGTGTTACCTCAATTACGATTGTAGGCTCAGAAAACGATACATGGAACCTCCTCGTCCAGGAGGACCAGATGTTGCTTCTCAAACTGCCTCTGCATGCAGTTGGTTCGCGCTACAACCAATCAGAGCAACGAACAAGGAGACGCATTCAAACATGGAAGCGAGTCAGCAGGAGAGTGTTGTGGAGAGACGGCAAAATACTGAAAACTGAAATCCAAAGGTTGTAGCTGTTTTTGAAAGCAGAATTTGAGAATTCAAAAAATGTAACGTTCGTTCTAACGTTGGTCTTTAACTGAACACGTCAAAGCTGATTCAAACAACCGTTGTTCAGCATCCAGACGACGACGTCATCACATCAAACCCTCTGAGACTTTTGTGCATAGTTAATGATCTCCAACAGAGGCTAGCTACTCAGATCTGCTGAGAGGACTTAGACTTGCAAGTGGTACTTTCTAGACCACCTCTGACTAGAGGTTGAAAAATAAGTGAGCGGAAACACACGCTGCTTAACTACTTCTGGTCATTGGAGTATTTAAAACATTTTAAATGACCTACATGGGCTACATGGGTTACGTCAGTAATGTTTGAATGTCTGGGTGGATTAATTTCCAGCTCCAGCACAGATCTGGTCCAACAGTCGGTGTTTGGGTGAAACCTGATAGTGGGGATGTTGGGACGCCACCTTTCACAAGTTCTTTTCTTTTAACTTAAGATGTTTTCATTCAAGTTTGACTTCTTTGACCCAAATTTCAGCTAAATCTTCTGTCTGATGTACAGAAAACAACTGAGCAGCACAAAGTTGAATTTGAGTGTTTTCTTTTCTTGTTGTTTATAATTTGTCAGCATGGACAGATAAACTCACATTAATTCGTAGATGACTGAGTCCAGACCATAAAAGCAAAGGCAATTGAAGAAAATGATCATTAGCGTTTCCTGTCAATGAATTCCCAGTTAATTAAAGCAACCAGTTGGTGAGGCATGGTGGTGGTGTCGCTGCCGGCCGTCTCTTCACCGGAGGGGATGGAAAACGAGTCTGAGGAGGGAGGAAACGAAGCTCTCCGACTGGAAAATTAAATCTTCTGCTTGGCAACGCTGTTTATAAAAGCTAACAAACAAAAACAAATTGTTTGAGGTTTATTAATAACTAGTCGAGTGTACGAGTTCAGCAGCAAAGCAACATATTCCTCAGTGGAGATTCATTTTCTTGTTTTATCTTATTTCAGTTTTAACTTTGTGTGATATTAAAGACACAAATATTACAGCCTGGAGACTTTCAGTGTAATTACAGTTCTTAGGAACTTAAAGGTAAATAAGCTTATTTGTTGTCAACCCCCAGTGTTTCATGAATAATCAGAACTAAATTGTACAAAATAGCACATGTTGAATTTCATTTAGCACTTAATTAAATTCATTTTGGAATCACAACATCGAACAAAAAGATCTGTTTTGACTGATTATCAATCGTGCAGTTTATTGAAACATTGAACTGGAAATAATTAATCAATAATCATATTATGTTTTGCACTCTTACCTGAAGAGGCATTTCCAATTAACTGGGTGACATTGGCTGACGTTGACGCACAACTTATTGATGAAATGGATCCATGTCTTTGCTTTAGCAGCGAGATGCTTCACGTCAGGTGAGACGAAAGATCATATCGTTGGACGCTGAGCTCTAAACCAACGCTGGCGTCCATTGAAGCAACGTTACATAGCAGAGAAACTGGATGGTGTTTGGCTCAAAGACGTGCTGGGGTCCACCAAAGACGTGTTATCGTGACGTAAGTTTATGGGAAACTGCGAAACTGCAGAGTCTTCAGATGAACGTGACTCTCGTGATGACACATTCTCATTCAAAAACTACCACTGAAAACTTGACATCAAAAAGTGACTTATTCTGAGGTACGTTCACTTCTGGCTTTAGCATCGCCATGGAAACCCAGATAATGCAGAAGTAAAACAAATACTGGATGCTAAAGTCATTTCATTGGTTTTTGGAGCTTTAAGACCACCTTAAACCAGGTCCAGTTCATAAATCACAACACTTGGTTTTCTCAAACCTGGATTCTTTTATTTTCAGATAGTTTGTGATTTGTGACATGGTTATTCTAGTCACATAAAGCTGATCATCATTTTACTCTTATTTCTACACAAGGTAAAGAGTTATTAGGAGGTTTATGTTGCATCACTTTAAAAGCTGAAATAAAAGTGTCGAGGTGTTTACTGCGTCATAAAGAGTTCATGTCAGTGAAAGTCCTGTTTCCATGGCGAATGTTTGTTTCCTTGCACTCTATAAGCTGTTCCATCTCATAATTATCACACGATTTAAAAAAACAAAACAAAAACCTTTATCAGAGGTGGAAAAAGAACTACATTTAGATGCCAGAGGCTTTTAAGCCCTTAAAACTGTTTAAAAAAAGAAGCAGCCTTTGACTTCACTCATGAACATCTGAAACGGTATGAAACCAAATCAAACTGCTTCTTCTCCTTCGCTGCGTTGGGACTCTGCTGCTTTCCTGCAGCTTTATGAGTCCTGAAATGTCTCCACAGTCAGGTGTCCTTTATGCGTCTTTGCAGCAACTGCGTCTGTCAGAATTTATGGCAGATGTCTTCTTTTGGCGGCGCTGCAGTCTCAGGTTTGGTGATAAATGTCTGGATATTCAGATGCTGCTTCTGTCCTCGGCAGCTTCATTTAAAATCTACAGTGAGGATGGATGGCATCAGTATGTGCAGAATTTGGCTTTAATAACCCTAAATTCAGTATTTTAGATGATGCAGAAAGGCTGCTTACTAAGGAAATCTTTGATTTGTTGTTTATAACTTCTTATTTTAAATTATTATTCCTTTCTTCAAAATCAGACGTTTACAGACACTGAAATTACTTATTACCTTAAATAGATTGGGAAAGCCCTTGAAAGCTTCTGATAGGTTAACTGACCTCAAACACTGCTTCCTTGTGTGACATCATGGTAAAATCATAAGAAATCAGCCAAGACATCAGGAAGAGAACTGTGGACCTCCACCAGTCTGGTTTATCATTGAATCCAGTTTTCAGATGTTTGAAGGTTCCATGTCCATCTGTTCAAACTGTTCTACTCCAGTAGAAACACCACGACTGTCCACCATCCTGGACCTCAGGAAGGAGACGGTTCTGTATCTCAGGGATGATCCTGTGAAGATGCTGCTGAAGCTGGTAAGAAAGTGAAACCAGTCCTGGATCCACATGGACTGAAAGACCACTCAGACAGGAAGAAGACATGACTCCAAAATGTACAAAAAAAGACATATTACAGTTTGGGGACAAAGAGCTTTGCTTCCTGCGGTCTGATGAAACTAAAACTGAACTGTTTGGTCATAATGAGCAGCGTTACATTTGGAGGAAAAACCCTGAGACCATCGTCCAGCTGTGAAGTACGGAGGTGGCAGCATCATGATGGAGTTGGTGGGAAGCCCACTGCTGCGACATGGCCCTGGTCTGTCCTCATGGATGACACTTTAGGACGGAGGCCTTCCATTGCACCTCCTGTCCAAATAGCCTCTGTCCCTGAGGACACTCCAGGTCCAAGCACAGCAGTGGGGGACCAAGAAGACAGGGCTGAGGAAGAAAGAGAGGAAAGGAAGAAAGAGGCAGATGGAGAGACATGATGAGGTACTGGACTTGATCTGGGAGGACATGAGACAGCAGAGAGGCTGAAGACAGGACAGAGTGAGAGCATAGGGACAGGATGGACAGACTTTTTCTACTCTTGAAAAAATTGCCAATAAATGAATTGATTTGTTTGTGTTTTATGTTCTTGAAAAAGTTGTTTTGTTTGTGAAAAATAAATTGATTACAAAAACTAGTAATTGACATTAACTCGTTTTATTACAGTGAGTTAATTATTTACATTTTATTAACAACTAAGGAAAACCAGAACAATGTATGAAGAGAAAATAAAAAGATAATGAAACAAAATCATTTACAAAAGGAAAAACCTACCGAGCTGTTTACAGTTCTTGCAGGATTAAGCTGAGTCACCTCTTCCTGGACCTGGAACAGGAAGTGTCTTAGTGGACACGGTTGGAGCAGCAACCGAAACCCGTGCTGGTCTTTTCTGGTTGGCAAGAAGAACATCGTACAGGTTGGTCTGCTGAGAGTGCCCCGGGACGCGTCCTCTCACTGTCCACTGCGTCGTCCATCAACTGGTTTGCAGACGTATCCAGAAACACGTAAACAGGAGATAATGGATACTCTTATTAATACTATAGTACAATGTTTGTTCAAAGATGAACAAAATTTCAATCTCCATTTTTCCATTCAGAGCGAGGTTGAGGTTTTTTTTTTTTTTTTGTATGGTCACGGTTGCTAGGCAACAGGACATGCACCGAGGTAAGGGTGGGAATCTAAAGAAGGCTAGTCCGTCCCAATTCACAGCCGCTGACTTCCGGTCTACCCGGCCTTTGGAGGACGCGGCCTACGTAGACTACGTAGGGCGGGTCCTCCGAAGGATGCGGCCGCTGGACTGAGACACAGCTCCAGTCTTTCTGCTGAAGGTTCTAGTCTGGTCTTTTTGAGAGAATAAGTGTCGTTTGTAGCTCTTGAACGCACCACAGAGGACAGTCCAGCCGTCTCATTGGTCTGCTCTGTATGATGTAATGAGGCTTTCAGAAAGAGAGTAATTACTAAAGCAACGTTTTATCTCTGCAAAGAAAATGTCATCATTAAATAAGAAAATGGACTTCTGCCTGGAAGATCTTTAATCTTAAAGCTAATGGTTTGCATTTCTTCAATACTCATTGGAATTAGGAAGCAACAAATGTAAAGCATCTAATGAGGTCTGACATGTTTCGCAGTTTGAAAGCGACCAGAGGTTCGTAGATTAAAGGTGGCCTTGCTTCCTCTTCCCCCGGCGAGCCGGAGCATCAATTTTCATTTCTCCTGGTTTATTTATAACGTCCTCTGAGAGCTGACGGATATTCTCTATATCTCCTCTCCGAAGATGACGGAGCACAGGAGTTTGTCGGCCGTAAATTTGTTTAGAAACGAAGTGAGATAAAGGGAAAAAAAAGAGTAAATGGGGCCATAGCTCTTGAGCGTTTCTTTACTGGTTAGTGATTTTTACGGGTGAAACTAATTCTGCGTCTGAACTGTTTCATCCAGAGCTGGAGCAGATTTACCTTCTCTAAAGGTCACTATTTCACTCCGATTTCCCACTGATGCTGTGTGATATTTGATTTAATTTTTTCTCTCCCGACAGAAGCAGACTTCTTATTTCTACTATCAGTGTTTTAACACCCAGGACACATTTTAGTTTAACTGGGATGATGAAGGTTATGACAGCGGAGCAACCGCCCATATACTCCAGTAAAAGATCTCTGGAGAGTTGTGACTCTTCTTCTCTGTTAAATAGAAAAACTTTTCCTAAAATAAAAAACAGAAAAAAAGAAATAAAAACATGATGTCACTGGGAGTTCCAGAGAAGTCAGGCAGTCATGCTCACCTTTGTTTCGTTTTCTTTTTTTTAACTAAAATATATCATTTTTCAGTCTGTTCGTGGATGACTTGAGTTATGGTGATGAAACTGATTATTCTGTCTCCAAACCTGAAGGCATCATGATGCTTCAGTTTATGTCGCAAACGTTCAAAAAACATTTTACGACAAAGTTGCTCAGTTTTGTCAGAATTCAATGTTTTCAAATTTATGTCAAAATGTTGCAAAAAGTTGATATTTTACAACACAAAATTAGTAATTTTAAGTTAAACAAAAAGTTATAATTTGTGATTGTACAATAAGTCTTGTTGGGAAGAAAGAGTCGATCTTGAAATATTTGCAATTTTATAAATGAATGTGCTTTATTTTTTACGTAAAAAGTCACAAAAGTTTTGATTTTAGAAGAAAAAATATTTGATTTTTAGCACAAACGTCTCAATTTTATGATGAAGGTTGTGATTTTTAACATAAATGATACGACCACCCAGCAAAACCATGTGGCTGGAATGGAATGATGCCGTTTTTATGAAGGAGCGTTGACCGTTATCATTTTGTCAGGAGGGGAGGTTTGGATCTTTTGTTTAAAGCCCAGATCTGTTTTGCTTTCTTCGAGGACGTCTTGGGCCTAAAACGTCCCTAAGTTCTCCAGTAGTTACAGCTTGTAACAGCAACAACGTCACAGAAACGGCTAGCTAACTTTTCTGTCCGCCAACATCCGCGTGACTCAAAAACCAAAACATTCCTGTCATTCAGACTCATGTCCCGCCTCCTTGTCTTCATCATCCAATCACATGCCTGCCTAGCTACATACACATTCACATGCATCTCATACAGTAAGAAACCACAGAACATTTTCACAATAGTTTAAAATCATTACCTGAATAAGATCCCAGAGTCAGTTTATTATTAATCCACTTGTTCTGTTTCTATTGATTCACCAATTCACTTGATCAATAAGACAATATTCAGACCATTGAAAGCCAATTCCAGGTTTCCTGGTTAACAGCAACTATCGACTGGCTCTCAAACATGAAGTTATTTTCCTCGAGTTTTCTTTCTTTTTCTTTTCGTCTGACGATCAAGATTATCTAGAAAGCCCAAAAAGTAAGTTATAGTTTCTCTACAGGACTTTATTTTTCCAATGAAAAGGTTATCTGGCTGTTCAATGTCAGCAGATCAACTGACTATTTCACCTAAATTCAACAAAGACATAAAAATCTGTCAGATTTACTGTCCACAGTTCTGCTGTTTTGCTGGATCATGAATGAGATTGAGATTAAAATCCAGCCAGTAATCTGCTGCTTTTCTTAGTATCAGCTGCAATAAAATAATGACGTCCATAAATTTTACTGCGAGTTTAGTATTTCAGTGTTTCAGTATTTTCTTCATAAATCAGTGCTCAAATCATCATCTTAAGACTTTAATTCTTAAGATTCAGA
>JBAMYA010028259.1:0-16178 GCA_037176975.1 Arrhamphus sclerolepis | reverse complement strand
TATATATATGTATGTATATTTATTATTTTTTAAAGAACCGATTATTTGCATCAGGAAGGGCATCCAATGTAAAAACTCGTGCAGATCAGCCCTGAACAGGGAACAACCGAAAAGGAAGTTAGTCTAAAACGCTAAAACGGCTGTAACACAAAGGTAGCTTGTGGTCGCTCTTTAATTAAAGGGATATGCCTGCATTTTGGGAACTACCTTCTTTGCCATCAACCCAGAGTTTGAATAAATACTGCTCTCTTCTCTATGCGTCTATAAATAGTAATAGTAATACTGGATGGTTATTGGATGTGTATCGATGTCTGTAACGACACAATCATGGTTCAGTTGGAGTTTTCCATCGATATGAGACAATATGTTGATTGAACACAATTACTTCCATTCATATCAAAATGCAGAAAAAGTGACTAAAATATAATTTCACATCAGATAGATAAATGATAGATATGTTCCTTTAACAGAAATAGGCTTCCATACCATAAGCTATAAAATGTATTGATGATAACTCCATGTATTGACATCTGATCCGTATTTTCAGTTTGTAATGATAACATTAGATCATTCATCAATGCAGATTTATGTATCATTACATCTCTAGTATATACTCTCTTATCGCAAATAGACCAGTTCCCAAAATGCTGGCATATCCCTTTAACACAAATGGCCAATTAGATTACAGTTACTTTATTACTTTACCCTAAGTCTCTCGATATTGTGTTCATCATATCTAGTATTAAACACTAGATTATACACTCAATCTGTTAATGGAATGTGTAGAACATTACATTAGTTGTCTTTTTTATTCAAAACCATATGCAGCCTAAGGGACAATGCATTCAGAGACACAGAGAAAGGAAAAAATAATAATAGAAAAAAGAAACATTGCATGAAATTCAACAGAGAGGAGAAAATTATACTTTACAACCTCAGGCTGCAGCTGCACACTGAGTCTAACGGTGGAAAAGCAAATCCATAGAGCTGAAGCCTGTGGCTTCACAGACAATTGCATAAACCTATCCATCCAGTAGATTAACCCACACTGATAACCACAGGCTGGTGACGTCAATGCTGCTCAGCCTCAATACTTTCTCTTCTGCTGCACCACCAACATGCACCACTATCCAGAGCTAAGAGGCCGCCCTGCAATGATTGTGTAACAGAGGAGGAGGTATAGATCAACGTTATCTCTCACATGACAATGGCTGGGCTTTACAAAAGCTCAGCAATATCCTGCAGAAGTTACTGCACAGTTACAGCTTAATTACCCTCCAAAATAGGATAAGTCAATGAGGAAATAATTAAAATGTTTTTAAAGGCAAATTTTATATAAACGGTTACTGATTTATTCCTGTAAAGCCTCAAAAATGATAAAATTCTAGTTTTTGGGAAATTAACTCTTGCTAGACCCATAAATAAAATTAAGCAAAAAATTAATTAGATCATATTTGATAGATAGGGTATTTATGACAATTTTCCAACTGTATCAATGTTTGTTTTCATTTTTAAATTGTATACCGAGTTTTGAATTCATGGATGGTGCCAAATGTGATATATTTAGTGTATATTTACAGGCTCTTGTTTTGAATTGTTTTCTTTTTTTAAGCTTTCGGTGTCATCAGAAAAAGTATAGGAGTGGTGCAATGATTACTCTACAAAAATTAAATAAATAAAAATAAAATAGTTGTGTGACTTATCAAAAAATTGACAATATGGGGTCTGAGTGCGTAGCAGATAAATGGAAACTAAACAGTGACAAGTGTTAGTTTGCAGTGTGTTCCAGTTACAAACCTGCTCTGTGAGCATTCATACGCTGGTGGACTTGGCCTAACGTTTATTACATTGTTGCTGTCAGACACTATAAAACATAAGAGACTGCCATCAGCACATGTGTTATTATTCTATAGTAATGATACATGTATCATTGTAATGTATTTTTAAAAAGTGCTCTGTTGTCTGTGTTATGATATATATTGCTCTTCTCACTGCACTATGTTTTTGCTTATAAATATGTGACACCAGTAAATGATAACATTGCCATCAAAAGTGTATGAGATATTATTTTATCTGTTTATTCTGACAAAGAAGACTGATTATGATGCAGAGATGACTGAAGCGTGCTGCTGCACGAGGAAGATGCTGCCTGCTTGTAAGTTAAACATCGATAGTACCATTGTTGTTGTTGTTTGTTTTTTTTTATTACAAGAGATATAAATTGGATTTATTGCCCTTTATTCAGAAAAAAATAATGAAAACTATCAGACTGGCGTCAGATTATAACCCACACAAGGACAACTTTGAAGCAGCACAGCCTGGCTTTCACATCACAGTAAAACTTCAGTGTGTAACCATGTAGTCGTTTAGCTGTCAGATACACATTTCCTTTAAAACATTAAGTGCAATTCATATAATTAAACCACTTCGAAATTACATTTATAGGTCATTTGTCAACGATCTTAGTATGTGTCTGTCCCTGTCAGATTTTTGTTTTGTTTTTTGTTATTTTCCCCTTTGAAATTTGTTCTGTTTTGGAGCCCAGAGGTGCCTAACCCCTAGTGGTCAGTCTGGGAACTGACTTTAAAAAAAAAAATTGCTTTCTGGATTTCTTACACCAAATGTGATTTGAGGATGTTGGTGCATAGATAGCTCTCCAGAAAGTGTTGCATGGTGGGGCCTCTCAGCCATGTTGGTAGCTATGGAAGTAGATAGTAAATGACTCAAGAGAAGATTAAAAAACGCATCCTATAGGTTCAATTTGCAAGCAGGAACCAGAAAAACAATAAAACACGAGATAATGAGGAATATTCAGATTGGCAGTGAAGGCAATTACAAAATAAAAGTCACAGCGGTAAAGTTCTGCCTGGAAGAGGCCTTTATTTTGATAGGTATCAACCGGACGTGGTGTTGTAATCATGTGTATCTCCGACAGAAACCTCAATCCTCGCAGAGACTCAGCAGAGGCGCAGGGGAACCGTCTGAGGATACTTGACAACTTTCAGAGACTGCTATGACATCTCGCAGGTAAAGTCTAACCTGTCATTTTCAGCTGTCAGTCGCCCTGGTTCGCTGTTTTACAGCTTCTTCATGGTGCAAAGCGCTCAGAAAATAGTCCCTCAGAGCGGAGGTAACCGGCGGGGCGCATCAACTTCTGTCGGGCTACAACTTAACACTTGACGCTTGAATTTTTTTTTTGTAATTATTTTTTTTCTTTTACTCCCTAAAATTAATCCAGATAAACGTCTGTTTTCGCTTTTCTGTTAACACCAAGTACTGAGTTGTGACGTATATGTGACAAGGTTTTTGCGTGAACAAATCTGCTGAATCTGAGAGCTTTTTGACGAGACAAAAATGTAGTTTTCCGCTATCTGCTGCCGAATGACAGTTACAGTCATATCTCAAACTGATTTACATTCTGTGTGCGTTTGTCACTGACCTGATTTAAAACCAAAGTTTTTTTTAATTAACTTTCATTTAAATGTCTCTTCTATCTATCTATCTATCTATCTATCTATCTATCTATCTATCTATCTATCTATCTATCTATCTATCTATCTATCTATCACCTTAACCTGTTTATATCCATGTGTACAGTTGAGGACATTGTCTCAGCTACAAATAAACGTCGAAACAGAGTACTACACTTAAAAATAAATGTATAAAATTCAAAAGCAATATTAATTTAAAGCATCCATTGTTTATTTTAATAAAATAAAAAAAAACTGAAGCGCCTGCAACACAGTTGGACATCGGAAACCATGACTGATTTGTTTTTATTTAGATGTTTTTTTGAAAAAAAAAAAAAAGTTCCATATATGTTGTAATAACTTTGACATTTCTCTTTGACATATTTCTGAAGTTTGCACCCCCCCCCCCGAAAAAAAAAAAAATTAAATGAATTCATTAATAAAACAAAAATATAAATATAATAACATTTATAATCATAATAAAACGGTAATCTGGTTCAGTGAGTTTTTAATAATATGCCTGCTGGGGAAAAAAAATAAAATTGAATAAATTTAACACAAAAAATTTATTCAAAAAATCCTAAATTTTGAAATGCATGGGGCTAGGGTTATCTATATTTAAACCTTATAAGAGATTTGACCAACGTAAGCGCCTCTCCTCTGCACACGTCCTTGCACACCAATGGTTTACTTACATAAAATTTAGCCTCAAGCCAAGGTGACCCATAAAAACTGCATTCTATCGTTTTTTTTGTTGTTTTTTTTTTTTTTTTCTCTTGACCAAAACGCCTGATCTGGACTCCAGAAAATGCTGCGGTGGCAGCCACAGAGTTTACAGTCGATACAGACCGTCTACCATTATATGGGTGGAAAAGGCAGCAGATGTGTTGTATCACATGCTGTTTGACATGCCGTCGTGTTCTGCAGGAAACTTAATCCACCAAAGGTTAAGAAGATGATGGACTGATTTTAAAGCGCAAAGACCACTAAGGTCATTTACATTTCTCATAACGTGGCAGCAGCATATTTTCATCCTTTTGCTGCAACAAAGAATGTTGAATTTTTTACTCAAAAAAGAAAAAAGACAAACAAAAGTTTTACCTGCTTATGGCTTTGACTCATGTGCATGAAAAGATGTTTGAAACAAAAGCAGTAACATTGTTTCTATAATTGTTGCCTGTGTAGTCCTATTCATTAATTAGTACCTATCTATGACTTAAAATACTTACATCTACATGAAGCTTGTGTAAGGATCCTACTGCATTTATGTGATCCCAAATGCATACAGATTAAAACCTCAAAAAGGGATGTTAACCTGTGTAATTTGTGTGGATTATGACTTCATCTAAAGTTGAACCCATGTTGGGGATTTTTTAACTACCTTTCAAGTGTCATAATCACATCTGGTATAGTGCGCTATATATCAAAATTTTATAGTCCCTACATTATCAACATCTGCAATATTAAATATCATAAATTTTCGCGTTAGTTTTCCCAAGTACCATGCATTCATGGTTTTGATATGTGGCTGGTTAGATGGTCCCTGACTGCCCTACGTACCCACCGCCAGCTGAAGACCCCCTCTTCACGGCACGATTTTGGGGTCTCGCAGACGAAAGATCACAGCTCTGAAAAAAATCATTATATATCCTTCATCTTTGGTCAAAATCGGCCGTCCAACAGCCATCACACTGGTCTTGCAGCTAAAGGCGACCTGGTATGATTCTCTGAAATTCTACGCCTCCATCTATTAACCAGCCAATTAAAATGCAACTTGATGACACACTTCTACATCCAAACGCATCTCTGCATTAGATGTAGTTTGCAATTGAAGAGGGTTTGGATTTTTACCAATATAAGTACACTAATCGTACAGTTTGAGACGTTATAATCTGACTGCATAAATAGTGTAATGTGTAGGAGCCATTAGCCTGCATCTACATTGTTGTATTTTTAAAATAAAATTGATCTGGCTCCTCATGAGATCTTGGTGCTCGTACACAAATGTAAGTGCAGATCACACACCGATGGATGCTTACTGGGTTTACGCGCAGAAGCGAAAACAGCAACAGAAATGCAGACTTTAGCTGCGTAACTGGGAATGTCAAGGACAACCAAGTCAGCAGCACCCGCTGTTCTATCTTCATGTTGTTTAGTTCATGTATACACATCCTTAAGGCATGTTTGCTTGTTGTATTCCAGTAATGACATATGATACAGGCTTGGCCAATCAGGGAAGGATGCACTGTGACCTTGAAAGTAAATCCTGAAGCTGATGTGTGCAGCTACGTTATTGTTTGACGAGGTTTTGGGTTTTTGTTAATCCACATTACACTACAACTACAACGTTTGCAAACTCAAATGGGTCAAAAGCAGAACAAAGATTTTTGTGTTTTCAAGGTGTCAAAGGTTTTATGTTTTTAAAAATGAAAACACACTAGTGTGAATAAACCATGTGCAGACCTGGCATTAACATGCATCCAGAGAAGAAGGAGAAAATTAATCAAAACTAAAAATTTAAAACCAATAACAAACCTATAAATGACCGTAAATAGTTAATCTGTCTTTCCGTTCACTTATTTTAAAATCACAAAGCTATGCGTTCTTTCATTAGAAAAATATAAGTTTTATTAGTTGAGCATGTTTGCAACAAAAACCAGTCAGTAGAATAAACCTAAAATAATCGTTTATCAATTGTAATTAGGTAACATGTTCAATTAACTTGTAACAATGACTTAAGGTCATATCTTAATAGAAACACGTATTGTATCACTTTCTGTAGAGGCTATTGTCTGGTGTCTGGTGTTCGCAGATTAGCAGAAAAAAACATACTGGAATGCTTGTTTATATATAGAAAAACATATTGTTACAATATTCAACAAGGGTATTTCATGTTTTCCAAATATCCTGCAGAGCTAGTAGCTCTAATAACATCTTTTTTTCTGCTTGCTTTTGTCCATTCATGAGATACGTAAGGAACCTCTGTAATCTATGACATAGCTGCGAAACCCCTCCCCCGATATTTTTCTGACCGTTATTTGCCCCACATGGGCTGTCTGGTGTCTGTGCCTATGCTGTCTTGCACAATGCGAGGCTTTTTTTTTTTCACTTTTCAGTTTCAGTCAATACTGAGTACTTATCTGATGCCAGTGTTATTTTTTTAAATTTTATTATTATTAATGAATTAAACTTTAAAAAAAAAAAGATATCCAGGAACTAAAGCGCTGTCCAAGGAGTAACCATCCCACTCCCAGATTTAAGCTGTTTCAGGAAGTACGTTTTATTGCAGTTCCTCCACTGACCACTAGGTGTTGGCCTCCAAGACAGCACAAATCCCTGTTCACCTCCATCTTAAAATGTTTAAAGGTACAAAAATCAGTTTTGGTCTCTACAGGTAGATTTTATGTCTGTGACTACTGTATGGCGGCGTGAATTTTTTTTTTTTTTTTTTCATACCAGATATTTGTATATTTTTGTACCACATGTTATATATTTTGTATATCTATCTCTGTCCTTTGTCCTCATTGTCCTGTCTCCTCATTTCCTTTCCTTACCATAAAGCTGACCAGTCGGATGCCCAGACGTCATTTGACGTTCTTGACTGACAGCTAGCCATTGGCTCTGCCGCTGGCTTTGACAGCTTTGTCCCGCCTCTTTGCAACATGGTGCCATGCAGTTTGAGGAAAAATGGGCTCCTGTCCAAATCTATGTGTCACGTGATCAGATAGTTGGTCCACAGTTACAGTCTACGATGCAAGTGCTACATAGCTAGCTGTATCCAACAACTCACCTGCCACCGCTTCTCACCTGGCGACTAAAAACAGTTGCAAAGTAGCTTAGCGTAACTTCCTGTGTTGGCCTTTAGTGTAACACAAAAAGATTTGGGATTGTGTTCATTAAAACTGCATGGTATCAGATTGGGGCATAGAAGTAATTACTCAGCGATATGTTACCCTTTTTAGTATTTCTGATATTGGTTTCGGTATTGGAAATACTTTAAAACTATTACCATCAAAAGTAAAGTGAGTAAAACATGTTTGACGCTGAGAAGAGCATTGTTACATATAGAAAAATGTTGGTGTCAGCATCTCTCTTTTTATTAGTGGAGCTCTGTTTGGGGTTCACTCATCCCACAGATATTCATGACATTTACTGTAAACGCCTTTGCGCTGATCGAGCACCAGGCGCTCGATTTCCACACGAGCCGCCAGATTAAAGACAGAGCAAGACACCGAGACCAAGATGAAAGACGTTTTCATCCACCAGCTTTTTGAGTTTTATTTATTTGGTTGCAACAGGTATGACTGTTGCTCCATGAGTCATTTATTTTCTTCCTCTTCTGAAATACCCCAAATCTCGAAAATCAGACCTACTCTCCGACTAATGATGATAAAATTCCCCAGGAAGAGTTTTAGTTCATCATAATACTGGAAGTGCCGGAATTTCCACAGACTTTGTCCATTGTTGTCTTTCTAGTAAAGCTGCACGTCATACAGAGGCTATTTGTGCCGTCTTGTTATTCAGTGTGTCGAAGTAATGTTTCTTTTCTAGTTTTCCTGTGTGCTATCGCAGACTTTCCATTATTGGAAACTGCTTCTGTTCTGCTTTGTTTATGGAACAGACCTGATCTGTCACTGAAACTCTTTTGACCAGTTGAAAGCATCAAGTCTTTTTTTTTTTTTTGATAGGCCAACAGGAAACGCAACAGCCCGTGTGGAGGAATAAGATAGCGCTACAGAAATTTCCAGTTCTCCACCTTTTTTCTTTTTTCTTTCCTCAGTTATGCTATGCAATTCATTAACTTATTCAGATATGACACAGTCCAGATGGTGCGCAGAAGGCAAAACATGACGTCTGTGTTCGCTCCATCATTAACACTTGTAGCAGCATCCTTTAGAAAATGAAAGGAAGTGTTTTTTTTAGAGTGTATATCTCGATGTATATATGTGTATTATGTCAAATATTTAACATATCAGCTGAGCTATGTTCACACAGCTGCTGTTATTGTTGTTTGTTGGTCTTTTCTATCGCTGACGGTCAATATTAGTCACAACCATGAATGTGTTTTTGTGAAAAAGCCACTCTCCTGCCCACTAACTATGACTAACTTCTCGTTGGTGGGTGGGTAATGCTTATATTTTCCTTCAATGATAAGCCTGCAATCATCTATTCTGTCTTGTGGATGAAACACCAGGTTGAACCACATCTCTAACAAGCCGTAAAACCCATCATGTGTTGTTTGCTTAACAAAAAAAGAAGAAGAAATTTTGGTTGTTTATTAACCAATAATGCCCTGAACAGCTTTTAGTCAGTGTTGCACAAGTCCTGCTCACTCTTTTTAAATGAAAAAAAGAGCTTCAAATGGACTAAGCCCTGTCATTTTTGGATCTGAGCGGTCATCGTCCAGTAGACTTTTGCATGTGCAAAAGAAAGATTTACATGGAGTGTTATTGTGTACATTAGTCATTTAGCTTCTGCCACACAGAGAATTGATTGAACTTTCTAGTGATCGAGGGCAGGGGGACATGTTTTCTCTTCTTTTTTTTTGCCTTGTGTAAATATAGCTCTGATCATCAGAAAGGCTAAAAATAACTGTCACATTACCAAAATGTGACCAATTTAACCCCAGCAGAGGCTTTCGTGCTGCACCGTGGCTTCTAAGTATATCACCTTTTTGTCTGCAAGCCTAGACAGGCATGCTTTAAATAGCTAACCAGGGCTATATTGAACTTGAGACATTATGTAAGAGGATAGAGTGGTGGCTGGATGCACAGCGGGGCTGTTTCCCCTCAACCAGCCCGAGGCGTCGTGCAGCCCCCAGCTGCCTCCGTCTCTCCCACACTGCTCTCATTTCATTCTGCTCTTCCCTTTTGACGTCTCGTCAGATGAAAACAGGCTATTTGAAATCTTCTGGAATGTTTTTCTTGTCTTAGTTCCTCTTCTATCCTTGCCGCCCAGGGCCAGATGCAGGGAAACGGGGTGCTCGGTAGTTGTCAGAGGAAATCCTATTCTTGGAAAACCCTGAGTCACTCCTGATCCTGCAGGCATGAGCTGAGTAAGGGAGGGAGGGAGGTAGGAAGTACGGATAAGGTTGTACAGGAAGGATAAGTTGTTTTCTCTGCTGTAAGGACTCATGTTTAGTCCCTTGCAGGCAAATCTCTTTAATTAAATGAAAAGTGTACACACACCTTGAGACAACAGTTATGTTGCTCAGCAGGGCAGTGAGCTGGGTTTGAATTCATGCAGCATTAGCATCACCCAAGGTGTGACGGGAAGCATTTTGTCTATTAAAAAAATTATTATTTCTAATCCTTTTATTCCTGTATGGTGGTGAGGAAAGTAAATAGTTTTAATTTGCTTTCGAAAAAGGTCCATTGAACTATACTGTCTGTCAGAAGTTTTAGCAAATATTAGCAATTTAATGTCTCATATTCTGAAATGAAAGCCTGGAACAACTGAAGTTGAATAAGAAATCATGGAGTCAATTTATAAACCAACTTTTGATTCAAAGTAGCCACTTTTGGTAGCTGTAACAGCTGAACACAATCGTGGGATTTCTTCTACAGTAGAAATCAAATATTCTTCAGAAAGTTCTTCCCAACTCTGCTGCAGAAGTTCCTATAAATGTGTGACCCCAAAAAGGCATTTTTACTGAAATGTACATTATTTTTCAGTTTTGGGTAACCCTGCCATTTTTGTTAACCTCTGGAAGTTCGCTAGTCACCTTTATACCATTGGACACTGACATTGGAAGAAACTTCTAAAGCTTTTAACCAGTTTTGTATATTTAAATTGTTTAATTTCTTTAGTCAAAAATAATTATTGCTTAAACCAAAGTATGAAGTTTTCATACAACAGTGTGGCTATTTTCTATGATGGTTAAGACGTTCACCTCCCTCTGGCATTCTGGTGACTGAAGCAGAAGGAAAAAAAAAACCTAGAAAAATGAATCTTTGTTTGCTCTGTAGTACCTGCTCAGTTTACGAGACAGAAACAAAAGTCAACACTTGAAGCTTGTGACGAGTCTCTTTCACGTTCCCTTTGAGCAGCAACCATCCCACTTTTGGATTGGAGAGCTTCAAGGAACTGTGTTTTGGTGCAGTTCTTCGACTGACCACTAGGTGCGGGCTCCAAAGCAGAGCAAATCCCCACTGACCCCCATGTGAAAAGTACCAAGTGGGTCTGATCTGTCAGGTTAAGGTCTGGAAGTCTGAAGCAGTGATCCACCTGATCACGGCGCATCTGCGTTCAAAATCATTTTTGTATTTTTTGTCTGAATGAACATCCAGCTGTAAAAAATACAAACAAAAAACAAAACCTTGATTATGAGTAACTTACATTTTCTCCAAAACTACAGCAGCTCACGTAACCTTATTTCTGTCACTGGAAAATCCAAAAATAGTGAGATTACTGGATAAAGGCATTTGTAAAAAAAAAAAATTCAACAGAACTAGAGAATATCCTTCTTTGTGCATCAGATTACAGATTAATCTTTTCCTCTTTTTCTTTTTTTTATAGTTGTCTCAGAACATAAAACTGCGTCATCTGTGCGTCTGAAAAAAACATAAAGAATTTCTTAGAAAAGTACAGTTTTAGTACTTCTGGTGCAGCAGGTGGTGAAACTGATGGTGACATCAAGCCGACATCAGAAATCCAAATGCAAATAAAACTGATTACTGCACTGGGACCTGCTTTCAGCAGCTTGTGTTGTATCGTGTATTTAGGTCTTTGGTTATCGCTCACATTTATCAAACCTTTTGTTCAGGAAATTTTCATTTTACTGTCCTGGTGGCCTTTCATGGCGTCATAACATCATGGGTACCATTGTTCATGTTGTTAATGCTGAACATGTCCAATGTTGGATTAAATTTCTTGTCTCAAATGTTTTGGTGCTTGTCCTCTGCAGCTTATTTTTTTTTGCTTAACATGTTTTACATGCTTTACTTGCTCTGGGTATTTTGTTAAAAATGTCCACAGCTCCAAGGTTTTTGATTGAATGTGTGATTGTCCTGTAGTTGCTGGTGGGTTTACTCACTACTTTTAAGGAAAAGGGAGAGCAAAAGAGTAAAAATAAAAAATCTGATCTTGCAGCACCCGATCAGTTGACCTTAAAATCGATTCCAATAAGTAGCCAAGCAGCTGGTAATGGTGTTTTGTAGTTCTTAACAAAGGTCTCTTAAAGTAATCCCTGGTCCATGTAGTTACATCATATCAGTGAAAGGCAGTTCTTGATGCAGTGCCATCTGAGGGATTTGCGATCACGGGCCTCCAGATTTGGCTTCCCTCTTTACCAGGACTGCAAGTAAGGATTTATTTTATTTTAGTATTAGTAGACCAGCTCTTTGATTAGCCAGGAGGTGTCGTTTCAGAGAGGGGGCGATGTTAAGCCGATGCTATGAACCAGTGACAAGAAGAGAACAAATGGTTCTATTGAAGTAAGAAAAAAGTCTTCTAAAGACCTTTTGATATCACAACATATCCCTACTTGCATATCATTCTAGTATAGATTGGTATGTAATACTGGTATATTCCCACCCTCCCCGTTTGTCTCGTCACCAATTAGATTCAGAAAAACAAACCATGTTACTGTCCATGGCCTTTCTTTTTTGTTTCTGCTTTTTTTCAAGTTGCAGGTGTGTCATTGCTCTCCTGTGATTGGCTGTTTTTCTTTGTTTTTCCTCTGCCCTGTTGAGGTCTGACGTTCTGGTTGGTCCGCAGTTATCAGGCCCAGCAAACGGTTGATACTGGTCGCCTTTTTAAATCTTTCGTTTGCCACTTTGATAAACCTTGAACGTTGAACCTCTTTTGAAATTAGATTGTCTCCTAGAGTGGGTTAATTCGATAGTTTTGATTGTTTAGTTTGGTAACTTTACTGGCCGTATGTGTTTTTAAATTTACTTAATTGTCTTGTTACCTGTTCCAAACCTAATTTTTAGTTGTTCTTTTGGTCAAACCTTTAAAATGAAAAGCTTTTACTTTTAACCATTTCCATCTAGTTTATTGATGTTACTTCCCCTCTTCCCTGAACGAGCCGATCCCCACGGGGCAGTTGAATCTTTGAAGAGACTAAAATCATGAGACTACTACAATACTTGAATTTGCCTTGGGGAATCAATTGAGTATTTTGAATTAAGTTGAAGTGAACTGAATGGAGGTGAGGGCAGAGAGCAGCATTTCCAGGAAAATAGAAAGGAAGTACAAAAATTGATAGAATCTCCAGTACAGTTATGGATATAAAAGCTAAGTATAGAGACCAAAACCGATTTTTGTAACAGGCAGGTTGGCCACATCGGAGTCAACGTGGATTTTCTCTGTTTTGGAACCAGCACCTGGTGGTCAGTTGAGGAACTGCAACGGAATCGACTTGCTGAAATGGCTTCAATCTGGAAGTGGGACGGTTGCAGCTTCAGAAAAGTGTAAAACCAGATCCCCTCTTTTCTCCTCCCTCGATAGTGAAAAAAGTTTAAGAAAAAAAGCTTTGTGTATGCGAGGTATTTCCCCCCGTTCCATAACCTTATGAGATTTCTGGGAATTTCTAGCGATGTTTACACTTATGTATCAGCGAAATGTGAAAGACAGTAGAAACAAAGGCACTCTTTAGTTTGCTCGTACATTTAATAACTCACCAGTAACATAACAGTGTTGTCTTGAAGAGATGAACTGATCACACTTTGGGCAAAGGATGAAATTAGCAGGTGCTTAACAGGCACATTTAACATGGAACTCCAACAACTTTCATTTGTGTTTTTCAGCCGTGGTTGTTTTGATTTACTGGTGCACAGTGTGTGTTGTGCATCACCTGACACTTCACGCAGACTACGTCAAGTCGAACGTTTGTTTTGTTTTGTGTATGCAAGGATGTGTTTATGGGATTTTTCTTCCTTGATTGGGCCAGTATGTAAAAGCAACTGGGGTAAAACTGGAGGCGCACCTTTACATAAATGTTACGGAATGGTCAGTATGTAAGCGCCTATCGTATATGTTCGTCAGATGCTAACTTTGAGATGAAGATATCTAGCATACCAGCCATTCTTCACTGGTTTCTTCTCATGTCAGCTGGTCAATAAGTGCACGTGTGCTCCTGGGGAGGCTCAAACAGCAACAGTATTTAAACAGTATTTATTGCAGCGGTAACAGACAATTGCGTTTCTCAACCAGAGAGGGGCAGTAAAGAGCACAATCTTGCGTGATGTTGCTTTAAAGTTATTGTGCTTGACCACTTTATTTTAACAAAATCAGTAAAAATACCAGAATTACAGTATGTAGTGGCATTGATCCAGTGGTGTTTTTTTTTTAATTTTGTTTAGCTTTTAATGATTATATGGCCTTTTGTCAGTTAAATAAAGTACAATTTAGCTACGTTAAACACACACATATTGAAAGGGAAACTGCATATTATGTTAATAAAAAGAAACTAGAAAAGCAGATATTGACAACTTTTAACAAGAGTCAAATTTGAAAGTGAATAAACTGGGTGGTAAGTTGCAGTGATGTAAGGCATTTTTAAACTTATCTGCAAAGCTCCCTTACAAAATTAATAAAGCCTAATGGCATACTGCTGAATTGGCTGGATTGGGGGGTTTAGCCTGGCGAGGCCTAACCATGATCCAGTGTAACTACAACACATGTAATCTTCAGGCACAGGCAACACAGCTGTTGTATTTAGTCTCTGACAAGATAGCGAGGTCCTTGTAGAGGAGAGCTGGCACCACGACCTGGCCTGGCCCGGTCCGATCTGCATTACAGCCAGAGACAGCTCTGTTAGCTTTAGGATCACAGAGCGGGCTTTGGACCGCAGCCATAACAGGGTCCCCTGAGCTCTGAGGGTCCAAAAGGGGAGAGATGATGAGACTGAGGAAGAAGGTAGGTTGTGGTTGGACCAGCCTGCCAGCGGCTGTCACATTTGTCCAGGAAAGGGGGGAAGGCTGGTGGACGGCTGATAGCGCTGACAAGTGCTGGTATCAGGCCTGCTCACGCTCATCCAAATCCCAGATTAAAAGGTCCCCGCCCCCTCAGCAGCTCTCCCTCCTATACTCTCTCTGTTTCTCACTCTAACACTCTTACAAAGCACCCCCCCCCACACACACACACACACACACACACCCCTCTGCTTCTGTCGTTTCTCTCACTGTCTCAGTCTCATTCTGTCTAACCCAGTAACACTTTTACAAGCCCCCCCTCCACCCCACCCTCCCTCTTGCGTCTCCATATCTCCCTCGCTCCCTCCCTTGTGTAACAGTGCCCAGTGCTGGATTACCAAGATCTGAGGTTGCTGAAGCAGGGGGCTGTGGCTGGCTTCGACCACAATGGTGAGGTAGGGCAGAAACTATCCCATTCTACTGGACTGTAGTATTATTAGTTTTTTCCTTTTGGATGACTCTTGCATGGCTTAAACCCATCCTCTTCCCTTAGATAATGCCCTAGTTTGTTTGAAAATTAGCTGTTGTTTGCTGTAGTTTTCAGAATTTTGTGCACCATATCCATAGAATCCAAGTCTTAAAAGGTGGAAGGGTGATGTGGAGACCTGGTTCTGCAGCAACAACATCTCTTTCACTCTGGCATTGGTGTGTGTTTGTGCTTTAAAAGTGGCTCTAAGATTATAAAGAGGCTGCTTTATTCGTCAAGAAGACTGTTGAGTTATTTGTGTTTTGTTTTGTTTTTTCTGCTGTGGAACATGGAAAGAAGATGATTTCTGCTTTCACTTCCGTGCAAACTTAATAAGGTGAATGGTGTGGTAGCTCCTCCTGAGTGAGCGAAGCGCTGTGTCTGCTTTCAGCCTGTCTCCATTGTTTTAATAATATGGCGAGTGACAGCAGCGCTGTGATGAAGGATTAGAAATGGATTAGTGACACAAGGCATTTTTATCCCACTGTTTTTATTGTTCTGTATGAAGGAGTGTGGGATTAAAAACAATACACAAGTAATCTGCCCACCAGCTGACACGTGTGACCCCTCTGTGCCTCTTCGGCACACTAACCTAAATGCACTGGCCAATTTGAATAGTAATGCAAGAAAATTCATGTGACAAGTGTGAAAATGCGAATAAATTAATAGAAAAGTCTGCAGTGCATCAAGTTTGTATGTTGACAACTGTGACATTAAATGTAGGTTCGAGTTGTGAGATCATATTCTGTGTAATGAAAATATCATCAGATAAGTAAACTTTGCACAAGTTGAAGCTTTATTTTTTGAAGGGAGGTAATTGAGATGAGTTCTCAGTTTGGCTTCTCATTGATGGCTGTGATGTCAGATATGCCAAAAACATCCACTTTCTGCCAGAAAAACTAAGAAAAGGATCAACAGAGCAAATAAAGTATATGTAATGTGAGTTGGACAGACATTAGAGCAAATTATTGTTCTACCCAACTTCAAAACAACAAAGACAAAATAGCAGGAAATTTGAAAACAAGAACAAAAGTACCAATGTTGTTTCTTCTGGACGGCATCGTCGTGGCTCTTGCACAAGAGCAGCTACAGCTGACTGCTGTAGCCAGTTTTTATGCAGAGGCATGAATCAGTCTTTTAAATATTTTTAAAGTTCTCTCCTTTTGCCACATTCTTCCAAACTCTTAACTCAACTTTAGATTTAGAAGAAAACACAAATTAAAAAACTGTAGTCATGAAATTTGATTTTCCACTGTTGTTTTGTTTGTTTTTCACAAAGTACAAGAAAATCTGTTTTCTTTTAACAATTCACATTCATTTCTG